>JADRCD010116387.1:0-10463 GCA_019843815.1 Montemys delectorum
TCCACGTAGAGCAATCATATACATATTAAACTACAACTATAGTTGATATACAATGATATACATCATTTAATTTTATCCAAAACATAAATATAAAGAAGTATTTTAAAAATAATTTTCTTTACTGCTTCTGGAGAGTGAAAAAAATCTTCAAATATACTATGAAGTACTCTGCAATTTAGCATTATTCTAAGTATCTTAAAAATTATATATTGTGTACTTTCATATGCTCAGGTTTTTATATATTCACTAGAGTAATGCTAAAATGTAACTAGTTAACCTTATTTTTGAACACTTAATTGAATTAAATTATTTTATAAAAGTTAAATACTTTATAAATGTCAAACTACACAATAGTAGAGCAAAACATGTTTCCCATACCCAACTTAGATCATCAACATTATTCAGTGTATACACATACACATACACACACACACACACACACACACACACACACACAGGCACAAATTGAGGAGACATATGATCCTTGAATATGACCACTTTCCAACTGTTATATATTATGAATCGAGACATGAACAATGGACAACTACAAATTATAGTTGACAGTATTTTGGAGGATAAATCAGCCCACAGTCTCATTTATGTGGTTTTGTCATCTAAGCCATTTATTCCTTTGGATTGTGATTAGTTTGACTTAGGAATGGTTCCGGTAAACTGTAAGGAAGTATATGCAAATGTGGAAGAAGAAACTGATTCTAACAAGCTACACTGGGAAAACTGTTATATAGGAGACAGGTGATCTGAGGTATCATACACTGTAGAAAAATAACCAAGATAGGAACTTGGTTGGAAATGCAAATGTATTTCATTGAACACAATATTTCACTGCTGTCGACAGCTTGCCCACTTTGCTCTTGAATATTGATTCTTTTATAATGTGATTTAATGTTAAAATTAGGAAAAGATGTTTTTACATTCCCTTGTAAAAGATTTATCATCAATTATAAGTAGTGACTACTTGAACTAGAGTTATGTAACTTTGGCATTACTTTGTAACTATAGTTAAATTTTTATTATATTAGATGATGTGTCCCCAAGGATAGAATGTGGATTGTTTTATAATACTGAAACTCTCTCTGGATCTGACTTTGAAATATCTAGATATGAAATATTATAATTTATAAATGTTACATATCTGATTTTTTTTGTTTATTTACTTATTTTGACATAGGAACTACTTGTGCAATCTATCATTGATTTTATTTTATTTTATGTTTTTTGGTTTTTCAAGACAGGATTTCTCTGTGTAGCCCTGGCTATCCTGGAACTCACTCTGTAGACCAGGCTGGCCTCAAACTCAGAAATCCGCCTGTCTCTGCCTCCCAAGTGCTGGGATTAAAGGCGTGTACCACCACCGCATGGCTCTTTTTTTTTTAAATTTTATATCATTGATTTTAATTTACATTCTTCTTGCTCCAGCTTTCAAGTTCTGGGATCATAGACAAGTGAGACCCACTCTCTACCTGCTCTGTAGTTTGGACACAATAACACAATAGTGCATATGAAGAATAAATGATAAACAAGCATGTTTTTGAATAACATATTAATATATTTATAGATTCTAATTCTTCTAATGGCTTAAAATACAGTTTATTAGTATATTGAAACAATATTTTCTAATCATGTGTACTGTGTCCATTACTCAAAGTTGGTAGAAAGGAATTAATTCAAGCAAATTATCTTTGAATAGGAATACTAATGTCATATAATTATAGGATGTTTTCTCTTAAGTATTTTCAGATATATGTAAATATTAAATGTTCACTCTTATGTTATTTATTATTATTAATGTAAATATTTACATTTACAGTTAATTTACAGTATACCTAATGTAAAATTGAAAGTCAAGTCCATATTAATTCAATTAACTAGATAAAGATTAATTAAAGGACAGAGACAGTATGAAATATTACTGGTATATAATGCTCTCAGACATTCTTTATTTGGGTTTAATTATTTTTTCTTACTTTAAAATAAATTATACATACTAATAACTAGTTGGTAAGAAGTTCCTATTTGGTACTATAATCCATCACATTGCATTATCAAATTAATAATTAGTCATGGAGTGATTTAGAGATGTAAGAGCGGTAATTGCATCTGTAAAAGACATGATTGAATGCAAAATGTCAACTGGAAAGCTGCTATATGAGACACAAGGAAGGCCTGGTGGGTGGGAATGGATGTTGGTAAATTGCTTGCTGTACAAGCTTGCAGATCTGATTGGACGTCTAGAATTCACAGACACACAGAAAATGGACAAGGGTGTGTACCTGTAACTCCAGTGCTGAGGACATGCAACTTAGAAGCTTTGTGGGCATGTTGGCTGGGATCCTAGTGAGTCAGTGAGCTTACAGTTCAATGAGAGAAACTGTCTCGAAACAATTAGCAGCAACAAAAATGCTTCTGGTGGGTAAAGGATAGTATTAGAAAAGGTACACACTCACACACGCACACACACACACGCGCACACACACACACACACACACACACACTCACACACACACATGCATGCACAAACGCACACACACACGCACACATGCACACATGCACACACACACTCACATGCACGCACGCATACACACATGCACACACACACTCACACACATGCACACACACACATGCACACACATTCACACTCACACTCACGCACATGCACACACACACTCACACGCACGCACGCACACACACTCACACTCACACACACACACTCACATGCACACACACATATGCGCGCACACACACCCACACACACATACATGCACACACATACTCACACACACACATACACGCACACACACGCGCACACACATACACACGCGCACACACACACGCACACACACGCACACACGCACGCACGCACACACAGGTTTTATGTCCCTTGTGGTACTTACCACAAGGTACAGATAGAA
Source organism: Montemys delectorum (assembly GCA_019843815.1). NCBI lineage: Eukaryota > Metazoa > Chordata > Mammalia > Rodentia > Muridae > Montemys > Montemys delectorum. The sequence goes on from JADRCD010116387.1 coordinate 2,931, forward strand.
CACATAGTAGACATGAAGACTATTGCAGACACACTACAGCAAGTCCTAGTGCTGGCCCATGGAAAGAAGAGAAATGCAGCAGTCTAATTTACATAAGTTGTGATGTTTGAATAGTCGGTGGTGGAAAGTGTTATATACTGCTGCACAGTGTCCAGATTAGAAAGAAGTATTTAACATTAGCTCAGCATTGAGGAAGGGCATTGTTCTTCCTAAAGGCAATTTACACAGAAACATAACTTGTCTCTTTGTGCACATTGGTGGCATCCTGTCTCCAAAAGAATGAAATTCCTGACATTGGGTAGAATTTTCACTAAAACACTTTATTAATTTCATCAGCAGCAGTTCTCAAGAATCGCATGGATATGAAGACTAAAATCCTCCCTAGAATGGATGACTGGTTCATTATTGGTCTCTCCCAAGTACTAGTAAAGCAAGGTTTTGATTATTTAGAGGAGATGAAAAGATATTTCTCATAGGAATTCTTTAGAGGCAATGAAAACCAAGCTAAGAATTTTTTAATACTAAAGAGTTGGCAAAACAAGAAACATAATTCCTCAGGGCAATATATCATACATAGTACAAGGTGACACAAAATCAATGAGCAGTAGATGAATGCAAATGTCCTGTGGGACTCAGAACATTATGTTAAAATTTTTATATAGATCATCACAGATATATTAAACAATGACGAGTACCCTCATTTATCTCTTCATTTCTTTTAGTAAGATTGAGTCAACATTTATTTTAGTTCAGATGCTTGCAATAGTATAAAGACATAGTTGACCTAAGACCTAAAAGTAGTAATTTGACAAAGTAGATAGTGCTAAATCATGTGACAATTGAGTGATGAATAGCAGTTTAAATGAGGAGAGAAACAGATATGCAAATGGCCACAGAAACCTTCCTCACCTGACAACTTCATTTGATGAAATGACTCTTGATTAGTGCACAACTGCTCACCCCATCCCCAGTGTGATCAAATACCATCAGAGGATACATTTCCAGCAGTTAATTAGGAATTAAGATAGCTTCCTTATCTACAAAACATGCAGTAGTTGCTATAATTTAATACCTGAGGCTCTTGGTTAAAATACATAATCTTGACCAGGGACCATGCAAGAGATGGCAATAATAGCCAAAGTGAAACATGTTGTCCTCTTAGGATTCAGTGTTGAGATTATCATGATATCTCCTCACAGCTTCAATTATATCTACTTGCAGTGATTTTAAGATATAATATAACACACTTCAACTATACCTTGGCCTTTAACAACAACAAAAAAGTACACACGTCTAATGAGGCGAACAATAGAATAATGAAAAGGGGACGATAAAGTCAGAGATTGATGAAGATTGTAACAGTGTATGTAAAGTCAAATGACAATAAATTTATCAGTGAGTTCATTATTTCTTTCATAATACCCAAACCTTTTCACCAAGATAAATATACTCCAATTATGGAGAGTGTTACCATTTAAATATATTTATTGTTGCAGCATTTTCCCTGTCCAATCACATTAGGGCAGTAGGAGGCCTGTGATTGGATAGGGAAAAGGGAGGCAGAGCTAAGAGTTGTAGAGACAGAAAGCATCTTGGGTAGGAGGAGAACCAAGATGGCTGCAGAATGTACCCTCGTGATGTTTTTCAGCCACAAGTAGCTATGATTTCACAAGGTTAGAAATATTGGGATAAAGCTTTTATCATTATCAATTGGTACTAAAATCATTGAATTGGCATCTTGTAATTTATGATATTATTGAAACATAACTCTGATTGGTTAATTAAACATTAAGGGTCTTGATTCTACCAGGGTACTAGGTATTGTGATGTAATGATTGACTGTGGCGTGCATGGTAGCAAGAGGAACTTGGGGGGCCCTGCCCGAAAGATGGCCTGGCGGGAGCCTTGTGGTCCTTCAGGGAATGCAGAAGTATAGTCCAACCTTGCAGAGAGTTGGCAGGTTCACGTTTTAATACTTCCCACAACAATATATCATCTCAGCAGTCACTTGATAAATTCTACATAGATTTATATACATCTTTATTCCTATAAATTGGTTAGACATTGGTGGTGGTGGTGGTGGTGGTGGTGGTGGTGGTGGTGGTGGTGGTGGTGGTGGTAGGCAGAATGCTAGTAAAGGTAAGGTGACTTGTCTTCAAGGAGAGAGAAAATTTTAGCAAAATTAAGACACAAAGAAAAGTGAAAAGATATCCATATTACAATACTTCACAAAATTGATGTGAGGAAATACAAAGAAACTGTCAGACACCACAGTTGCATTCCATGTGGTAACAGTTTAGCCAGTGACTAACACACTTATAGCTTTAGAAATGTAAGAATTTGGTGGGGCTAAAAAGTCCCTACCACATGGTCATGCCATTCCTCTCTAATATAGTGCAAACACATTACATCCTGCCTCTGTGAGAATGCTGGTGTAAGTTTACTGTCAGTATTGCCATTCATATAAAATAAAGCAGTTAACGACCTGGAGAGGACTTTCGAACTGGCACTTATAATAAGCACTATGCAAACATACAGAGGGAATGGTAATCAGAGGAGTTAATATCACCATGCTCCTTGTTGCCTGAAGAGCTTCTAGCAGGATATGATATGAAAGCAAACGACAGCAATGTTGAGTTTGTGTGGCCTGGTGAATGTAGTCTAATTCATGTCTTTGGGTCTTAATGTCTTCAAAAAATATTTCAAACTAAATGTAGTAAACTTTTTATAGAATGAAGATTAAAAAATATGTAGTGATATAATATGCTATCATGTTAAGATAAGTTAAATAAAGTAGTAAACAAGGTTACAAAGCTTATAATGTCAAAATGCTTACGTTAGGATGTCAAGTTGTTATTAAACATTTCAAATTAGCTTTTATAATTTCCTGTTTATACTTTTTAAGGTTTAGAGTATGATTTTTTTTAACTGAATTCATATCTTTTTTCTTGCAATATATTCTGATCATAGCTTTCTCTCCCTGAACTTTTCCCATGCCCTCCCAACTCCCAATCACCCAAACCCATGTCTTTTCTTCTTAGCAATCAAACAGGCAAATAGCCAGAAAAAATAAAGGAAAGATAAAGCATAAGAAACACATACAGACAAAGAGACATACACATTCTACAAAGAAATCCTGTAATGACAACAAAAAAGGAACCATAATATATAAGCAAAAGACCTGCAAGAAATTAAAATGGCCAAAGCATTGTAAGCCAAAATCTTTTCAAAATTAACACCGAGTATATTTGGTTTGGGCTATAGTATATTAGTATATTGCTATAGTATAGTATATATTATATTAGTATATATTAGTATATTATAGTATATTAGCATATTGTATATATCTCTATCTATCTATCTATCTATCTATCTATCTATCTATCTATCTATCTACCTATCTATCTATCTGTATCAGTATATTGCTGGGCACAGGTTCTACCTTTAGTTGTAGTTTGTATACCTGCTAACTCTCCTTTGGAGAAACTGATTTTTCCTTAGCTAGTGAAGGTCAGTTAGATATAGCTTCTTTGGGATAGGTCTTCTGTCCATTTCTCTCAGTGCTGGAACTACATCTGACTTGGAACTGTGCAGGCCATGTGCATGTTGCCATCGTCTCTTTGAGTTTATTTTTGTGTCTTGCATAACAATGGACTCATCCTCTCTCTGCCTCCTTTTCCACACAGTTCTCTGAGCACTGACAGGAGGGATTAGATGAAGACATGCAATTTACCACTGAGTATTACAAGATCTCTCATCTCAGCACACTTCCCAATTTTTTTTCATTTCCTTCAAGATAAAGCTTCCTTGATGATGGATTAAACAAGACAAAGAACCATGAGTATTTTGAAATGGCTTAAGGAGTCATTACATCAATGACTTCAGCATAACAGTGGTATTTGGTTTTACTATAGGTATATATTTTATCTAGTCTCAGATTCTTTGCTAAAAGCAGTGGTATTCATGGGTTCCATCTCATAAAGTGGGCCATAAACTCAATCAAATAGTAGGTGGTTATCTGTGCCACCATTGAAACAATATATCACGAAGGAAGGCGTCTCACTGTTGTAGACTTTAGATTTTGTAGCTGGGTTGTTACTTACCTTTATCCTTTGGTAGTGTGCATAGTACCATGAACTAGTCCACTAGGATGACAAAATAACATATTTTTATTTAAGGAAATATTTAGTTTGTTCTTCATTAAAAATAACTTAGATTAGTAGTTCTTGTAGTTAAGTCATTAAGAATTGAAAACTAAAAAAAAAAAAAAAACAAACAAAAAAAGAATTGAAAACTATGTGAGGTTTTATATGATAGTGAATTAGATATATTATCTTACTAATTTTGTAATAGCATTTTTAAATTTTTTAAAATGAGAGTTTAACTAAAGACTTGTTGGCTCATTGTTTTAGCATAGATAAAGTTAGGCTCAAGAGATAGCCGACATATAAATGCTGTTACTCCCAACCACTTTAAACTGGACGTTCTAGATAGTTTCTTCTTTTAGCTTTAAAGAAAATGATTTATGTTCACCTTGTTGGCAGAGTGTTTCTCAGTTTTATTAAATCCCAACTAAAATTGAATCAAAGATTTCATTTCTATAAAAAATGGGAGATATAAGAGGCTGTGAACAGAGCAAATTCTTAAAATAAATGAGAGAACAAACTAGATGCAATTCTTATCCTTTAGAATGTGCTGTGTAAATGATCCCAGGGATGCCCTTGTCTTTCTATCTCTTTCAGCTTTCAAATAAGTCATTTTGAGAAGATTAAATGATCAAGAATTAACCCAGACAATTAAGAAATCTTCATTTTTTGATTACTTTGCAATAAAAATTTAATTAGAATAAGATATTTAAATATATCTTATAAGAATATTAATAGAAAAATTACCTCATTGTATAATATAAATTACCTCCATATAAAATATGTTGTGAAATAAAATGCAAAACATATGTTGTGATAAATGACAAATGTATACCCATATCATGTGTTGTATCTTCATTTTTCAACCAGTGTTTTGTGTGTATAGTATAATGTCACATAAATGATAATTTCATATTTAATCTACACTAGAAATAATCAAATTATATGTGGTAAGTAAAAATCATCTAAGTTAAAATCTAACTCATTCTCACTATGGTCGTTTGAATGAAAGATACTCCTATAGACTTATGGGTATGACAAAGTGGTCAACCATTTGTGGCAACTATAAAGGATTCCCTTTTTGGTTATTGTTCTCAGCTTTTGTGTTAATTGCAATTAATGTGAGAAATAGTGAAAAGTCAATTACTCTTAAGATACCTTTTATTTATTTGTATGATGAGAATTTAATGTAGTAGGAAGAAAATATCTGAGGAAATTAAATTTCAAATATATATCTTATTTATTTCACATAAACTTTTATACCTTGGATGTTTTTGAGGTACAAAATTACATATTAAAGTGATACATCTACAAATCTAACTCATTATATATTCAAATATAGGACTTGCCCAGAATCTCGAGATACAAATGTCTTATTTAAAATTCTTAGTGATTCTTGATTCACCATCCCTACAGGATATACATTGCAAGGTACTTTTCTTCTCAGGAACATTCATACCATAGCCCATTCATTCAAGGAAGCACAGCATCATAGATTAAGACAAAACTTCAGTGATTGTGGAGAACCTGGAAAGCTGTAGGTCCAAAGTCTAATTACAGTATGTCTCAGGCTATCTTTAGCCCCTTAATACCCATTCCTTCCCCACCTTTAAGTCTGACTTTACACCATTTGTGACTAACAGCTAAGATCTTTTAGATTGTACTAACTTAAGAGACCACTAGCTTCCATCCACCAAAAGTCTAAGAGTCCCTAGATAGCATCTGAGGGCTACAGTAGAGATAGCTGTACTTTGCTTTAACCCACATACCTAATGTTTCCACCAGTGTATTTGAAAAGTAGCTTAACTTATCACCTTGTATTAGTAACCACTGTTCTGTTACTATAAAATTTCACCAAATGCTTATCACATTGGAGTATGTAATTTGGGGGAGCTTAAACCTCTATTTCTAGAGCATGGTCACTCATATTTAGAGTAAACTATCTTTTTTCCCTTCCCCAAAAATTCTTAGTGATTAAAATGGTGTTTATTCTTGAAATATTTAATGCACCCAAATTAAAGAAGATGGAGTGTTTTCCCTTTAAAACTAAATCTAGAATGATAAATCTAGAAATGTAAAAACATTGGGAGATAAAAATTATTTATTGAAAAAGTTAAAAATGATTGAAAAATTATTTCTAGACAGATAATAAAAAAGGATAAAAAACAGAGGAAAGAAGAAAAATGTTCTAATTTCCAGAAGTGTGAAGATAATATAATGATATTAGGGAAGATAATACAAGGTGATCGTGCCACAGTGTCTAAAATTGAAAAGGATAGTAGTATTTTATAATTTTGAGCATAAAATTGACAACTTTAAATGACATCAATGAGCTCCTTGAAAGAAATAAATCACTCACTTTGAAATAAATAGATAATCCAAATATTTCTGAGTCTATTAAGAAAACCCTACTAGTAATTAAAAGTTCTGAAAAAAATGAAAACTTTCAGGTCCAGGCATCTTTATAAATTAAATTCTATGGAATATTTTATGTCAAAAAACATTATATATTTTCTTCTCTTCTCTTTTTTTCATCCTTCTTGATTTTCTATCTGGAAATAGTTTTTGAACCATTTTTGAATTTCATAATAACCATTTTTTATCTCTTACTATGTTTATATTTCTATATTTATGATTCTCAGTATTTATTTACCCTTTCAAATTTTTTGAGGTTTAATTTTTCATTTTCCTAGTTCATTTTTTTAGAAAATTTATTTGTAACCCACACATTTAGCATCATGTAAACTAATACATGTTTCTTACTTGTATTAGTGGCAGTCAAAGTCCAAATATTTCTCACTTTTATCTCAATAAGATGTATCTGGTTTAACTTGAAAAATAAGCTAAATCTAAAAGAATATATATGAGAGTTTTATCTGTATGTACATATAATGTATATTCATGCCAGGTACCTATAAATAACAGAAGAGTGTATCAGATCCTGCAGAACTGTAGGCAGAGATGTTTATGTACCACCATGTGAATGATAAATACTCAGCTTGGGTCCTCAGCTGTAGTGTCACATGGACTTAACTACTTATCACACCTTTTAGTGAGTGTGTTTTTCATTTTTTGTTTTGTTTTTGTTTTGTTTTTGTTTATTTGTTTTTGCTTTCTTATTTTAATTGGTTATTAAGGTTACATGGTCACATGCTTACATCTTCTGAAAGCATACCTGTTATATCAGAGAACTGACATACATAGAGAACCTATAAATTATGCTGATGTCAACATATGATGAAATTGCAAGTTGTCAACAAGTGTTATAACTTTTTCATTCACAGCAAACCATGAAGCTATATGAGAAGACTTTGGAGATCTTAAAGCCTCTGCTCCATAGTTATTAGAACATGAATAGCATCTAGTACATAGCACATGTGCAGAATCC
>JADRCD010116403.1:0-10649 GCA_019843815.1 Montemys delectorum
AAAAATACCAGGCCTCTGTGTACCAGGCCTCTTTTTTTCAGGTACGAGGGAAGGTGTAGAAAAGTCCGGTACTTTTACAAAACATCAATCTTGAACAATTTTTGTGCCATACTTTTTTCTTTGGGCATAATGTGATGGTTGTTTTGGAGTATAGATTACCTTGGCCGAGTAGCCGTGGCAACTAACTGAACAGAACAATACAGAATTATTTAGGTCTTTGTTAATAGAAAAAGGAACTTTCTAGTACAAGGAAGGAGGGGAGTCCAGTCTTTATTTCTTTCTGCCATTCCCAGCTACAAGTGATCTTGGGGATTCTTGAGAATGTAGAAAGTGGAAGGTTAACTGGCAGGCGCTCATTAGGAGGTGGCTCCCATGAGGTTGCTGCACATGATGACATGGGACTTGGCAGTGATGCAGCTGTTTTGAGGCCCTTCTGTAACCCTTCTCCCATGCTCCATTAGCCAAATAAACCATCGGTTTGCCAAATTGGGACTTGGTGGACTTCTTTTTTGGTTTCTCATTGGTGCTCTGTCCAGGCTTAAATAATGTTTGTGTACATCTCTTCAGGAAAAGTCAACTTAACAAATCAATGCCCAAGATGATATATATAATATATAAAATCAAAGACAAATTTAGGAGTGACTTGACTTGCACGGTCCTTATTTTGGGTAGCAAGGCATGTAGCTGAGGTTGGACCCTTTGAGAGTGGAATATTAGTGGAGGTAATCCTCAGGTGCCTACCCTTCCCCTGTGGCAAGTGGCTGTGCGTCTTCTTGATAAGGTAGCAGTTGTGTGGGATTTGCTATTGCTAGTAGGACATGTGACTAAGGATGAGCCATCTTAAGCTGTCTTTGTATCCATCCCACAGTGGTGATCTTTCTCTGTGTGGTATGGGATGAGTGGGGCCTGCCTGCCACATGGTACCTTAAAAACAGTTGAAGGACGAGGAAACACATTGCAGTCCCTGAGAGCAGCATGCCTCGGATGAGATTTTTGACAAGCTGTTGTGGCAGCTGTATGACCACTGCTGTGTGCAATAAGACTTGCACCTGAGGCTAAGATGGCTTCCCAGAGAGAATTTCCTTACATAAGTGAGGAGTTACAATGGGAAAGCACCATGTGGCTAGCTAGTGTGCTCCACCGTAGCTCCTGGTTTCTTGGGTAAACTGGACAAAAGGGGTAGTGAGGAAGGCACACTGGTGTGCTGCTTCTTAAAACGGGTGCCTGACAAGTTAAAAATAATGTGAATAATTAGCAGTGTTAAAGAGCCCTTTCTTGGAGTCCATGGGAAAAGTCCATTTTAAAAGTTATATTTTAATTAATTAATTATTGTACATTGTAAGGGTCTGAAAGTCGCTGAAGGGAGACCCCAGACTTAGATAGCATGCAAAGACAAACCAACATGAACATCCAGCATGCAGGGATCAACCATTCTCCCAAATGGCAACTGCAGACAAAGGTGAGCAAGGCTTCTTATAGGGAAGTGGGGGAACTCTCTAGAAGGACTAGGTAATCTAAAATTTCATTGGTGAGTGCTAGGGGTGGGGTTCCAGGTGGTCAGTGGCCTGCATGCCTATGTCATAAACATTTAACCATGGGATGAGATAGGGCCGCCCATCCTGAGGTAAGGTAGTTTCCCGTTCTTGTGGTTATCCCCAGGCTGTTCTTTGGGAGAGGGTTTTATGACCTTGTTTCTAGATTTTATGGTCTCTTCCTGGAGCTTATGCCTTAAGGCCATCTTTTCTCAATCAGGCTTGGTCCTTAAATGGAGACGAATGGGGTTCATGTTGTTCTTTCTGCTGAAGCACCCCCTAATCCTTTCTCCCTGCTCCCCATCCATCTCTCCTTCCTTTCTCTTCAGAAAAGGGAGGCCTTGTGGGAAGGGTCTAACGCAGAAGATGGTATATAAGCTCTGAGAGGTGGTAGTACGTGCCTTTGATCTTAGCACTTGGGAGGTAGGGGCAGGAGGATCTCCAAGTTCTAGGCCAGACTGGTGTGTTCCAGAACAGCAAGGGCTACACAGAGAAACATAGCCTTGAAGCCTATCTGTGCCCCCACCCCGCAAGAAAACAGCAAGAAAAAATATCCATGATCCAGAATGGAAGTGGGGAACTTGACAAGGGCTAGGTTTGAGAAAGTCTGATAGCAAGTGTGTTTAACTGCTTCAGTTGGGAAGGACTTTTAAACAAGGAGAAAGATTCTCTCAGCCTGGCTTACAAGGCGGTGGGGTGTGGGGGCCGATGAAACCAGTCTCAGGGGCGTGGAAGCAGAGAAACTAATGTAACAACTCATGCCTCCTCCAGACAAAGGCAGAACAATTTGTGATGGTAGGGAACTCTGTCCCTGGCAATTGTGTAAGACGAAAACAGAGAGACTGCTGAGAGGAGCTCATCTTACAGGCAGAGGAGTTTGGGTGTGGAGCGGCCGCTTTAGAGCTTCAAGTAGCATGCTCAGGAAAAGGTATATGTGGTGCTGGCTTCAGGGAACTGACACTGAGGGATCAGCGACTGGTGGCGGTGGGATGGGGTTGCCTCGGAGGCATGCTCTTGTTTTCTCAGAGTGGCTCATTCAGGACTGCAGGGAACTTGGCTTTCAGCAGATCCTCTGAATATCATCACATCACACACCCACGCCCACACATTGGAACACTATGGGAAGGATAGCTACTACTGAGAGAATCAAACACAAGGCATGCTTTGATTCCCAGTTTTGTTTTCTTTTTTTCTTTTTCGTTTTGTTTGTCCTGTTTTTAGTCAAATAGGATTGTGTTTGCTGGAGAGTTGAAAGTTGAGCCGGGACCTCAGTGCTGGGATGGGGTTTTAGTAGCTTCGAGGAGATGATGTAGGCAAAACTTTGACGGCCCCAATTGACTTAGAGCAGCCTATGAATCAGGTTCTAAAAGTGCTAAAGCAGTCAAAATGAGAGAGGGGACAGGCAAGACAGACAAGGGGGTTTGTCAGTTACTTGAAGGCCAATACCTCAGGATTTCTGTTGAGCTGGAGGTGAGAAGGAAGAGTTGACAGAAAGCCCTATACACACTGGCAAGCTTCTGGAAGACTTTAAAGTCCAAAGAATAGTTCACAGCTGGCAGAACTGATAAAACAGATAATCATCCATATCTATGTGGGTTTTATTACTTGAGTGTTGGGGGGTGAGGAGGTTCTTTGTTTGTTAAAAGTGTTTGCTGTGCAAGCTTGAGGGCCCAAGTTAAACACACACAAACTAAACCCTTGCAGTCAAAGGACTAAGTTTGTCTCAGGAGAGGGTAGCTGTGTGTCCAGAGTAAGCTCTGCACATTTTCCTTTTCCTTTCTTTTCTTTTCTTTTCTTTTCTTTTCTTTTCTTTTCTTTTCTTTTCTTTTCTTTTCTTTTCTTTTCTTTTCTCTTCTTTTCTCTTCTCTTTCCTTTTCTTTCTTTCTTTCCTTCCTTCCTTCCTTTCTTCCTTCCTTCCTTCCTTCCTCCCTCCCTCCCTTCCTTCTTTCCTTTCCTCTCCTTCCTTCCTTCTTTTTTTTTTTTCCTCAAAAAGATATGCTGAAGATGGAAATTACTCACTTTGCCCAGGGCTCTCCAAATAGCTTGGTGTGGCTTTATGAAGGTGCTGCTGTCCTAGCCACAGCACTGTCCCAGACATGACAGATCAGGGGCCAGCCTGAGTGACAAGTGCTGCAGGCTGGAGTGCATCTCTGTTCCCCCATAGCCTTGGGAGGGGTCTAACAGCTTAAACAGGCACCACAAGCGTGGGGAGGTACATGGTTACCTCAGTTCCTCTGGATACAGAGGGGACAGGGCTGATGGGAAATGGTTGAGTTATAGAAAGGTTAAGGCAGTGCGTCTCATCCATGTCTCCCTACCCAGCATTGCTCCTCCAAAGACACGATTCATACCAGAGATGGGATCTTTCCCTGCTGCATAGGTCCTTGCTAACATTTTATTATGTTAGCTCCCGACTCTTGAAGTAACTGGTACTGGCTTGGAGTGGACAGTGGGGAGGCCTTCAGAGATCCTTCATCTACATCTATGTGGAATGCATTACTTGGGTGTTTTAATGCTAACCTTAGATTACCTTACAGAATTGGAAAAACATGTAGAAAAACAATACGACTTTTTTTCTTTCTTTCTTTTTTTTTTTTTTAATAGTATCCTGCATGGGTAAGAAAGGCATGCTCCAAAGCTATAACTGTTAAAAGAAAATCTCAATGCCAGGGGTGGGCTATTTCCCTATGAGTTCCTGACCCTGAGGTCCTCAAACAGAAGATACTATTGCTACAAGCCTGAACTAGTAGTTCAGCATTACTGAAGACATTTGTAGACTTTGAGTACAGAGCACAGACACATCAGGGTGGGACTCAGTTGGAACCTCTCCCTCTTGGCTGGCTCGTAAAGAGCTGGGCCCTGCCGTGAATGCTGCAGGGGGAGAATGCCAACCAGTCATTCTGCTTAGCTGTGGACTCCGTGAGTTACACTAGCCAAACATCAGGCAAGATGTGCCGGTGGGCGTGGTGGTGGTACAGGCTGTTACAGGGAACGCGCGCCTCTCTGGTTGTATTTGAGGCTCGTTCCCCAGAGGAAATTCATGCCTGGGAGAATAAGCCAGGGCAAAAACCTGTGGCTGAGGGTGCTCCAGTGGGGAACAACTGCTCTTGGTTTGCTAAGTCGCTGTGATACACGCGTCAAATTGTCTTCTAATGTTTGTGCTTATGCCCTTAGAATATTGGTGCTGTCTGGCTCAGCCTTGGGAAAAAACATACAATGGGTGATGGTTGCTGCTGGGAAGATTCATAACTTAAAGGACTGGGACTGTTGGTGCCATGATTATCCAATGCTCAAAAAGCCATCATGAACATATCACCTCTAACAAGGCTCAGGGGACATCATGGAAGATGGGGCAGGGAGAATGTAAAAGTCAAAGGAGAGGTGGAGGGTTAGGCTGGCTTCCTCCTCTTGGCATGGCATGAAGGCTGTCATCAGTACACCATGCTGGAAACATAGAAGAACCCGTTTGTGCCTTCCCACAATGCCAGATTTTTATTGAATAACAATAAATTCACAAGATACAGTGGCTTCTGGTTTTTCGAGACAGGGTTAGTTGTGAAATTTTTGTTTATTTTTTTTAATTTTTTTTTTTCGAGACAGGGTTTCTCTGTGTAGCCCTGGCTGTCCTGGAACTCACTCTGTAGACCAGGCTGGCCTCGAACTCAGAAATCCGTCTGCCTCTGCCTCCCAAGTGTTGGGATTAAAGGCATGCGTGCCACCACTGTCCGGATACAGTGGTTTCAAAGGTACCGATTTGCCAGCTAATCTCACCTACCTTGGTAATCTGACCAAGATGGTCACAAGTTCTTTTGTTACAATTTTAATTATTAATAATTAACTCTTATATCACATAACACATAGTAAATCTCTGTCTGTCTGTCTGTGAGTTGCAGGGTTTATATAAATTGAAGAGGCTACAAGAATGTTCAAGAAGATTCAGAAGTGGGCTGATAGAAATGCAGTAAATAGAGTCAGTACTGATACACTGATGAACTGAAACAGACTAAGGGAAGAGGCTGTGGCTACCAGGCTGTGGGATGGGGGAGATGAGAGAAAAGTCAGCTGCAGAGATGAAAAAGAAGAGTTGGTTCTGAGGCAGGAATGGCAGGTTCAGATCCAGATGGGTGATAGGTGGACAGGTGAGTAGGTCATGTGACCAGTGGGACCCAGGACTGAGCCACAGGGAAAACCCAGGGACAATCAGGAGTACCTACCCTGCCTGTCATTCCTTGATGCACTGAACATACCACACATCAGATGACAGGTCAGTGGGCCCATGCCACCATAGTGATAGATAGTGTCTTAGCATTACCTTGGCCATGATGACACACTATGGCCAAAAGAAACTTGGGGAGGAAAAGATTTATGTGGCTTACACTTCCATATTCCTGTTCATCATCAAAAGAAGTCAGGATAAGAACTCAAGTGGGGCAGAAGCCTAGAGGGAGGAGCTGATGCAGAGGCCATGGAGGAGTACTGCTTACTGCCTTGCTCCTCATGGCTTGCTCAGTCTACTTTCTTATAAAACCCAAGACCACCAGCCTAGGGATAGCACCACCCATAATGGGCTGGCCGCCCCCCCACATCAATCACCATGTAAGAAAATACCTAATACAGCCTGAAAATACTTGCCACAGCCTGATTTCAAGAAGGGATTTTCTCAGTTAAGGTTCCCTCCTCTCAGATGACTCTAGCTTCTGTCAAATTGACCTAAAAGCCAGCTGGTACAGGTATCTACCACTTCATGTGTGTGTGTGGTTCAAGTGAAGGAGTTATACCTTTTCCTAGGTTTGGTGAATCAAATAAATTCGAGGGCCTGGTTTCCCTGGTGTGATTTTCATGTGCTCCAGTCTCAGTCAGCCCCAATGCGGCCCAGGAGGTGACAGACAGATGGTGGCATTTGGGCAAATCTTCTCCATGATGCATAATCACCCTCTACCCTCCAAATGGAGTAAAAACATTGCTTGTGTAAAACAAAAAAAAATGTCCTGGGCATGATGGTGGTATGTACCTTTAATCCCAGCACTCAGGAGGCAGAGGCAGGGGAAATCTCTTGAGTTCAAGGCCAGCCTGGTCTATATAGTTAGAGACACCCTGTCTCAAAAAGCCAAAAAACAGAATAAAACCCAAAACAAAATCCAAAAGAAATCAACCAAACCAAATCAAACAACCAAATAGCCAAACAACCCCGACCCTGTCTCAAAAAGCCAAAAATCGCAGCAAAATAAAACCCAAAACAAAACCCAGAAAACCTACCAACCGAACCAAACCAAAGAACCAAACAACCAATCAAACCTCACCAGCTTACTTGTGAAATGGAGTCTGTTAGGCAAAGCAGTCTGAAAGACTTATACGATGTGGTGTAATTTAGAAGAGGGCACCTCTTATCTCAGCAATGGCCACATTAGAGTAGAAATTACCTAGGCAGGGTCCAAGAAATCAAGTGGAGCAATGTAGAGGCAGTTAGGTCTATGGCCATGGGAAGAATAGTGGAGTTGCTGATATCCCTTAGTAGCAAGGAGAGGAAGGTCTTAGGATTCTTACTGGGGCATCCAGCCAATCATTACTCCTCTTGCGCCCCCTAGCTGTAAGTGATCTCGGGAGGTGTTAGGCTGTGTGGGAAGTGCCTGAGTGGGGTCCTCTAGTGCAGATTCCACTAGTGTGGTGGATGGCCCTTTGCTGCTTGTATTTTTATGTTAATTCTGCTCTCTCCCGGGAGAGGTTGTCTGGAATGAGGAATGAGTTAGGTACTCAGGTGGCTTCTTGTGAACCAACTCCCTAATGAATAAAGGAGCCAATCACTGGGTGAGTAGGCGGGACTTCCGGGTTGGATGGAGAAAGAGAGGAAGCAGGAGAGAGTTAGGTCTTTGTAACCAGGACAGCATAGGGGTAATGTGTAGCTGCTAGAGTTTCCCAGTATCATGGTGGATCCGCAAGGATTCGCCGCTGGAAGAATCAGATTTTAATAAGGTTTACAAGATTAGGCTTTAGTTGTTGAGCCCAGAGACTGAGTGACCATTGTTTCTGAACTGAGTTTGTATTGTGTTTTCCATCATGCAGTGGTTAGTCTGGGTTCAAGAGAGAAAGGTACGGCTGCAAAGTATGAGTTTGCCTGATGTACACCACAAAGACTGTGGAGGGTTTGAAGCACAGGGCTGGTGCGGTAATGACCTGCCGTGGGAACCTAGTGAGTTGGGTCGAGAGATCATGGAGTTCTGAGTCAATCTCCGTGTGATAAAAACAGATTGGCCATTGCCCGTCAATGCATGACCAGCCAGGGTTACACTGGGGCAGAGAGTTGCCAGCGGCGGTAGCACAGGAACTTGCAGGTTCTTTTTTAATATTTCCCACAACAGTTGCCATCCCTAAGGGTGTAGAACTTTGGGGTCAATCATGTTCCTGTAAGTAAATCCTTGCCTATGGTCTGTGACTAAGCTCGATTAAGTCCAATGCTCAAACATAGTTCTCCCCTCAAAGTGGGTAACAGTTTATTCTGGATCCAAATATGAGTGATCATAGCTTGGGGACACAGATTTAGGTCTTCCCAAGTCCCATGTGCCAATGCTTGACAAAGTTTTTTTTGAAATGTTTATACTAACAGAACAAAGAAATAATAATTAAAGCACTTAAAAATATACTGGTGGGGTAGCTGGAGAGATGGCTTAGTGGTTAAGAGCATTGACTGCTCTTGCTGAGAACCTGGGTCTGGTTCTCAGGACCCACATAGTGTAACTGTAACTCCAGTCGAAGGATCCAAGGCCTGCTACAGACCTCTGTAGGCACCAGGCATGTACATGGCATGTGTACACATATGCAGGTAAAACGTGAAGATTAAAGCCAAATGGTGAAATCTCTCTGATAGGCCTTAGATCTATCTGATGACATGGTTGGCCTTTTGGTTGGTGGGAGCTGGGTATCTGCTATATATTCCCCAAATTCATCTAACGACTACAAAGATGTTAACTCACATGGAGAAAAGATTAATACACAGCTATTAAGAGGACTAAAGGTGGCCCAACATAATTTGTGTCTGGACTTGTAACATTCTATTCATTCTACAATCACTGAATTTCTAATTGATTCATGAGCTTTGCAGAAGGTTCAGTGGTTGGTTCTGTCCTTCAGGAACTTTCTCACCTAGCATAAGCTCACAAAACAATGCTTATATGAGTCTGATCCTTTGTGTGTGATCCTTGGAACTAGACAGGTTTAACCAGAATTGGGCCAGCCCTTTCAACAGTTTCTGGGAACACATTCAGGTTTACAGAATATAATTTAGGTGACTATGTTTTCGATTACCTCCAGAATGTTTCATAGTACCATTCTATACGTGGAAAGGATATAAACTAATTCATGATATGCAGTAGATGCTTTGGGGTATTAAGGTTCACAGTCCTGGATTCAGGTTGTAGTCGAGTTCTCAAGCACGACCCAAACTCCCTCCCCTTGGCTTGCTTCATTTCATTTGTCACGTATAACCCATAGCAATTGAGTCACACTTTGGCAGTATAGACCGAATGAAAGGCAGAGCTAGCTTGTGTGTGTGTGAGGCAGAGTTAGCTTGTGTGTGTGTGAGGGTGAACATCTCTCTCTGACGTTAGCTATGTTGTTTAGACACACTGAGGTTTAATATTAACCTAGAACAGCAGATGAACTTAGAGTGAAGATTCAATCTTTTCTTCCTCCTTAACGCCTTAATGCCTTCCTCCTCTACAGCAGGGGGTTGGCTGCGCACTTGGTTAGGGCCACTGGATAGGGAACTGGAGCGGCTGTTGGAGGCGAGGAAGGGAAACGCAGCCCCACTTCTTCCCACTTCTAGACCTACAATCTCCTCTTAGGGCGCCCCGACTGGCCACCGTTCTATCTGCAGGAAACTTGGCTGGGATAAGTGGGAAGATTTGAGCATCTAGGCTGTGACTGTCCCACTAGGAACTGAGCCAGTATTTACTGTTTGCATTAATGAATAGGCATATAGATGCACATGAAGATTGTCAGTTCAATAACTTGGAGTAGCTGCAGCCTTCTCATTTACAGCTTGTCAAAACAGCTCCATCCCTCCCTGCTCTGCCACCAGCTACCACTGATGTCTTTTTGAGATGTGTTGTGACAGTGCAAATGATGTATAATGAAATTCAAAGGAGAAAAAAAAGGATCTTGTGGGTGGCAAATTAACTTTTAGTTATTCGAAATTTATAAAATTTCTTCTGCCAGGAGTGACCAAAAATCTGGTAATAGTGTAAGTCACTTAACACCACCCTGTTTGGACTCCATTTTGGCTTTTTTTTTTTTTCCCTGAGGCACACATGTGAGGGAATGATGGTCTTCAAATAGCGAAAGGACGACTTTTCAGGTGAAGGCAAGCCTGTTCCCCTGGGACTGGCCCTTGGTTGTGTTTCTCAGAAGTCCCCACTGGAGCTTCTGGAGAGTTCCATCCCCCTTTGTCTTCTGGATGAGGAGAAGGTGGCAATAAAACACTTGTCCACCAGGGGGCTGTCCGATTTCTCTGGCATACAGACTGGGATGAGAGCTGGGGCCTTGCTGGTGCCTGACAATGTGCTGCTTGCTGGGTTCTAGGTATCTCACGCATCAGAGCAGGTCTCAGGGAGGAGAGACTGCTCTGGTTCCAGAGGGAGAAATTTTCTATTTTATTCTTTTGCTTACCCTCTTCATTCATTTATGTACACAACTTCATTCATGTTATGCTTAATGATAGTGTATTTGAAAATGTTATGAATAGAGAAATCAAGGTAGGGCTCTGTGTGTGTCTGTGTGTGTGTGTGTACATGCATGCATATGCACATGTGCACACATACATATGAACTTTTCGTTTAGTGCTTGCTCTTGTAGTGTAAACATTACTTAACACTGTAGAAACTGACAGCTGGAAAAATGACCTTGGAAATAATTCATCGTTTCTCTCATTTATTGCCATGGAAACTGACAGATGCCTGAAAGGTTCAGAAACTTTAGACTGCAGCTAACAAGTAGGGGTGTGTGGTCAGATTTTATATCAGTATTCCAGCCTTGTTTCTCTTTTCTTAGGCTCATCTTGAACCTAAGTGCAACAACAAAACACAGAAAGGTATTCTTCAGGGTTTGTGTGTGTGTGTGTGTGTG
>JADRCD010116442.1:0-14195 GCA_019843815.1 Montemys delectorum
AACATTTTGCCTTTTGAATTTGTAATTTATATTTTGTTTTGATAGAACACTGGTTGAATTGCAGTACATAAAATAAACATTGTATGTAATGAGAAAATAATGCTCTAAACTATCAACATTTAAGATAAGATTGTTTAATAGCAAAAGTAATGGTTTGCATCCGAGTTTGCAGTATATGTCTATGAGGTTTCAAAAAGCTGTGGTGAAAAGGGTCTTAATAACCCCTGCCAATTTATTTGGTACGCTAAGAATACTGAGACAGCTCTCTTCCATAATTTAATGATGCTGATCTTTGTCTTTCATTATTGTAAAAAAATGTTGTTAGGACTCAATGCTTGTGACTTCAACAATCTGAAGAAAGATCTGCTGAACTAATTTTATTTTAGTCAATTACATTTGGGCAATGAGGAATAAAACAGAGATGAGAAAGATTATGCAGTTTATGTTGGGAGTGAAATACTGAATCCATTTCACTAAATACAGATGATTTAAATGCTAAAATACAAAACTATTCTTTAGGGTAGATTATATTGTATTTTAAAAACCAGTAAAGGAAAGAAGTTTGCTCCAGAAATATAGACCTATATATGTATTTCTAATGTCCTACACAATGTGATATCTTATTCATAAAATATTTATACATATATGTATATATCATAATAAAAAAGAGACCATAGGTTTGAAACAAAGTAGGGGGGCATAGGAAGCAATAAGGGAGAGTAGGAAAAGGATATTTTATAATAATATTTCAATGAAAATTTTATATATATATATATATATATATATATATATATATATATATATCCTATCTTATACTCATAAACATAGAAAAGTTAAACACTGTGCTTGGTAACATAGTGGAAAATCTTTTAAGCTTCTAAAAAATACAAATCTATATAAATTAAAAATTTTTGAAAAATTATAAAACCATACCTGTTCCATTCTAAACATAATAAGTGAACGAAATTAATATATATAAATACATGTATCAATGATCATATTTTCTGTTTATAAAGAATTAAATATAAACTATTATACAGTATAACATATTTACATTCTTAAGGGTAAATTTTTTTCTATGCTTAAAAAAATCTTACAATTAGCCTTTGGATAAATGTATATCTAATGGACTGTTTTCTTTTTGTTTATCTGGTATAATTTTTCTTCAGATTTCCAACACAGATGTTCTTAATGCATTTAAGATGCACATTTAACAGTTGTATCTTACCACCTGCTCACTAGACTTCTGTCTTGCATGGATATTAGGATTTTATATGAGTTCTTCCGGACCTGTCACTACGGATAGTGTCAATTTCTATGCAGAAACTATCTGAGCATCCAACATGTTTAAATGAATACAGAATAATAAGTCAATTTAACTTTTAGGGGGAAATGGATAAAGGTAAGAAATCTTCATATCAATGGTAAGTATTAGAGTTGTTACAAAATCATATTCATCAATAAACCTAATTAAATTTAAGCTGTTTTAGTATACATAAAATTATAATTGCTTCTTAAGATTATAGTTATTTATTTAAAAAAACAAAAATTCAAATAACAGTTAATGTAAAGCAAATTTAGAAAGTATTTAAAACTACATTAAAACATGTAAAATATGCTAGACTTTAGTATATCAGCCTAGAATACTGAATGCTTTGGTTAGATCAAACCATGCACACACATACACACACACACACACACACACACACACACACGCACATATACAGTGTACACACACAGCACCATAAAGTTACAGAGGAAGAGATTCACACATTGATCCTTAAATATACTCAGACATAATCCTCATTTTTTAAAAAATTATCTTTAGTCTTTTTTTTCTTTTTTTACAGTCCAGTTTTTATCCCCCTCCTGGTCTGCCCTTTGACAGTTCTTTATCTCATTCCTCCTCCCCTTGTGTCCAAGAGGATGTCCCCCCACACACATTCCACACACTCACCAGGTCTTCCCACTACCTGGGGTCTCAAGTCTCTGGAAGATTAGGTACATTGTCTTTCACTGACCCCAGACATGGCAGTAGTCTGCTGTATATGTGTTGGGGGCCTTATATCAGTTCCTTTATGCTGCCTGGTTGGTGGCTCAGTGTCTGAGAGATCTCAGGAATCCAGGTTAGTTGAGACTTTTGGTCTTTTTATGGGTCACCTCCTCGTCAGTTTCTTCCAGACTTTCCCTAATTCAACCACAGAGGTACAGACTTCAGTGCATTGGTTGGGTGCTAACATCTGAATCTGTCTCAGTCAGCTGCTTGTTAGGTCTCTTGGAGGGCAGCCACTTTTTATTCAAGTTGTTTTCTTTCTCATCTCTCTTTCCCACTCTCTCTTTCCCTTCTATATCTTTCTCTTACACATTACACATGCACATAAGCATAACTTTGATTTCAAGTGAAGAGATATTGAAAGAACTACCTAGATTACAGAAAATGAAATGTCAAAGAATAATCATAATTTTATGGCTTTTATTCATTTTCAGGCTATCACATCCAATTCATGTGAATAAAGCAATACAATAGCAGCATAAGTGTAACTCACAAGTGAACTGTTAAAGAAGCTTGTTAAAGCTTTAGTGTAATGTGTGCTCCATCCTGGTTACATTTTCCTGTTCAGGCATTGCTATAATTCATATATTATAAAGAAGCTTCTATTAATCTGAGCTGTCTCAGATTCACAAATAATTTCCTATAGATCAACTCACTTTTATTAAGAATGCAATACAAATTTTCATGAAAATTGTTTGGTAAAATTATTCCTCATCATCTACTTTTATAATTGAGAATGCTAAACATCATTAAATTTAGTATATGAAAAAATGATAGAAGACATGGAAGAGATAAAGAATAATCATAATGCTATGAGGAGTAAAATATGTTTTTTTCATGACAAATGTTAATTTATATATAAGAATACTTGATGAGCATGGATCCCACCAGGAAAGATATGTTCTCCCCAACAGCGTTTTCATTCTCAGGCTCAGAAATGAAATATCCACTTTCTTTCCAATAACTGTGTAGAGCAGGGCTGGCCAGGAGTATGTGGGACATAGGAACAGTGGAGCAACTGGTCCAGGATCATTCCAGTTGGCCATCTGCTCCCCTGAGTTGAGCCTGGTCCAGAGCCCACTGTGCATGGGTCCCCCCAGGAGAGACCTATTCTCCAAGGGATACTTTCACTTCTGGGTTCAGAGATGAGATAGTCACTTTCTCTCTAATAACTGTCTGGAGCAGGGTGGCAAGGAGAACACAGGGACACAATAACAGTGAAGCAGCTGGGACAGGATCATTCTGGTCTCCATCTGCACCCAGAGCTTTGGCTGTTCCAAAACTCTCTGTATACAAGTTCCACCAAAAGACAGCTAGTCTCCCATGAGTGCTGACACAGACTTACAGATGCACAGAAGGAACAAGCTACAGCCAGAGATAGCAAGTACATCTTACACCAGAGATCACAAGATGACAAAAGGCAAAAGCAAGAATCTTAGCAACAGAAATTAAGACTATATGACATCATCAGAACCAAGTTCTCCCAGTATAGCAAGTCGTGGATACCCCAACACACCAGTAAGGCAAGATGTGGATTTAAAAATCACATCTCATGATGCTGATAGAGGATTTTAAGAAAGACAAAAATAACTCCCTTAAAGATAAACAGGAGAACACAGGTAAACAGGTAGAAGCCCTTAAAAAGGAAACACAAAAATCCTTTAAAGAATTATAGGAAAACACAATCAAAAGGTGAAGAAATTGAACAAAATCATCCATGATCTAAAAATGGAAGTCGAAACAATAAAGAAATTACAAAGGGAGACGACTCTGGAGATAGAAAACCTAAGAAAGGGATCAGGAGCCATAGAAAAAGCATCACCAATAGAATACAAGAAATAGAAGAGAGAATCTCAGTCACAGAAGATACCATAGACAACATTGACACAATAGTCAAAGAAAATGAAAAATACAAAAAGATCCTAATACAAAAGCATCCAGGAAATCCAGGACACAATGAGAATACCAAACCTAAGGATAATAGGTATAGAAGAGAGCAAAGATTACAAAATTCAAGGGTCATTAAATGTCTTCAACAAAGTTATAGAAGAAAACTTCTAAAGAAATCTCTAAAGAAAGAGATGCCCATGACCATACAAGAAGCCTACAGAACACGAAATAGACTGGATCAGAAAAGAAATTCCTCCTGTCACATAATCATCAGAACACATGAAAAAAATGAAAAAAAAAAAAAAACAAAGAAAAATATTGAAAGCACTAAGGGAAAAAAGTCAAGTAACATATAAAGGCAGACCTATCAGAATTACACAAGACTTCTCACCAGAGACTATGAAAGCCAGAAGATGCTGGACAGATATCATACAGACCCTAAGAGAACACAAATGCCAGCCCAGTCTATAATACTCAGCAAAAATTTCAGTAACCATAGATGGAGGAACTAAGATGTTCCATGACAAAAACAAATTTATACAATAGCTTTCCACAAATCCAGCCATTCAAAGGATAATAACTGGAAAATCCAAAACAATGAGGGAAGCTACACCATAGAAAAAGCAAGAAAATAATCTTTTTTTAACAAACCAAAATGAAGACAGCCACAAAAAATATATAATTCTAACTCTAGCAACAAAAATAACAGGAAGCAACCATTTTTTCCTTCATATCTCTTAATATAAATGATCTCAATTCCCCAATAAAAAGACATAGACTAGTAGACTAGATTTGTAAACAGGACCCAACATTTTGCTGCATACAGGAAACCCACCTCAGTGTCAAAGACAGACAGAACGTCCATGTAAAAGGCTAGTAAACAATTCTCCAAGCAAATTTTCCCAAGAAACAAACTAGAATAGGCATTCTAGTATTGAATAAAATCAGCTTTCAACCTAAAGTTATCAAAAAAGATAAGGAAGGACACTTCATACTCATCAAAGTAAAATCTACCAAGACGAACTCTCAATTCTAAACATGCATGCTCCTAATGGAAGGGTAACCACATTCATAAAACAAACTTTACTAAAGCTCAAAGCACACATTGCTCTATACACAATAATAGTGGGAGAATTCAACATCCCACTCTCAGCAATAGACAGATCATGGAAACAGAAACTAAATAGAGATACACTGAAAGTAACCCAAGTTATGAACCAAATGGATTTAACAGATAACTAGAGATCATTTTATCCTAAAACAAAAGAATATAACTTCTTCTCAGCATCTCATGGTACCTTCTCCAAAATTGACCACATAACAGGTCAAAAAGCAGTCCTTAACAAATACAAGAATATTGAAATATCCCCATGGTTCACATCAGATCACCAAGGATTAAGACTGGTCTTCAATCACAACATAAACAATACAAAGCCCACATATATGTGGAAGCTTAACAACACTCTACTCAATGATAACTTGGTCAGTGAAGAAATAAAGAAAGAAATAAAGACTTTTTAGAGTTTAATGAAAATGAAGCCATAACATACCCAAACTTATGGGACACAATGAGAGCAATCCTAAGAAGAAAACTCATAGCTCTGAGTGCCTCCAAAAAGAAATTGGAGAAAGCATAGTCTAGCAGTTTGACAAAATATCTGACAGCTCTAGAAGAAGAAGAAGCAAATAAACCCAAGTGGAGTAGAAGGCAGGAAACAATCAAACTCAAATAAAATGAACCAAGTGGAAACAAAAAGAAATGTACAAAGAAGCAACCACACAAGGAGCTGGTTCATTGCAAATATCAACAAAAAAGATAAGTCCTTAGCCAGACTAAGTAGAAGGCACAGAGACAGTATCCTAATTAACAAAATCAGAAATGAAAAGGAAATATAACAACAGAAACTGAGAATATCCAAAAAATCATCAGATCCTACTACAAAAGCATATATTCAAGAAAATTGGAAAACCTGGATGAAATGGACAATTTTCTAGACAGATATCAGGTACCAAAGTTAAATCAGGATCCAATAAATGAGCTAAACAGTTCCTTATCCTTAAAGAAGTAGAAACAGTCATTAATAGTCTCCCAACCAAAAAAAAAAAAAAAAAAGGCTCAGGACCAGATGGGTTTAGTGCAGAGTTTTATCAGACCTTGAAAGAAGACCTAATAACAATACTCCTCAAACTATTCCACAAAATAGACACAGAAGGTACTCTATCTAATTTGTTCTACAAAGCCACAATTACTATGATACCTAAACCACACAAAGACCTAAAAAGAAAGAAAAATTCAGAACAATTTCCCTTATGAATATTGATGCAAAAATACCCAATAAGATTCTTGCAAACCAAATCCAAGAACACATCAAAAAGATCATCCATCATGATCAAGTAAGCTTCATCCAAGGGATGCAGGAATGGTTTAATATATGAAAAACCATCATTGTAATCCACTATATACACAAAGATAAAGAAAAAAAACACATAATCATTTCATTAGATGCCGAGAAAGCATTTGACAAAATTCAACACCTCTTCATGATAAAATCTTGGAAAGATCAGGAATTCAAGTCCTATACCTACACATAGTAAAAGCAACTGAGTAGCCAATATCAATCTAAGTGGAGAGAAACTTGAAGCAATCAAAATCAGGGATTAGACAAGGCTACCTACTCTCTCCTTACCTATTCAATATAATACTTGAAGTCCTAGCCAAAGAAATTAGGCAAAAAAGAGACATAAAAAGGATACAAACTGGAATGGAATTCATGAAATTTGTAGGCAAATGAATGGAACTAGAAAATATCATCCTGAGTGAGGTAACCCAAATACAAAAGAACAAACATGATATTTACTCATTGATAAGTGGATATTAGCCCAGAAGCTGGGAATGACCAAGATACAATTCACAAGCCACATGAAACTCAAGAAGAAGGAAGACTAAAGTGTGGAAACTTTGGTCCTTCTTAGAAGGTAGAACAAAATACCCATGAAAGGTGTGACAGAGACAAAGTATGGAGAAGAGACTAAAGGAATGACAATGCTGAGACTGCTTTACCTGGGGATCCATACTAAACACAGTCACCAAATACAGACACTATGGTAGATGCAACAAGTCCTCATTGACAGAAGCCTGTTATAGCTATTTCCTGAGAGGCTATACTAGTGCCTCACAAATACAGAGATGGATGCTTATAGCCAACTATTGGACTGAGCACAGGGTCCCCAATGAAGGAGCTAGAGAAAAGACCCAAGGAGCTGAAGGGATTTTTAACCCCATAGAAGTAATAACAATATAAACTAAACAGTACCCCCAGTGTTCCCAGGTACTAAACCAGCAACCAAAGAGTACACGTGGTTGGACTCATGGCTCCAGCTGCATATGTAGCAGAGGATGGCCATGTTGGTCATCAATGGGAGGAGAGGCCCTTGGTCCTATGAAGGTTTTATGCCCCAGTGTAGGGGAATGCCAGGGCCAGGAACAAGAGTGGGTGTGTTGGTGAGGTGGGGATGGGGAGTGGATAGGGGTTTTTAGAGGGAAAATCAGGAAAGGTGACAAAATTTGAAATTTAAATAAAGAAAATATCTAATATAAGTAATAAATAAATAAATAAATAAGAGAAATATAAATTTAAATTCCCTTCTTGCTTCATACTTTTGATTTCAGGAGATTTTCTTCTCTTTCCCCTTAGTGTTCATCAGATTTAATTAATCCAAATATGTGCCATGGAACTAATGTCCTCATGGCCTTGCTCATTTTGCCATCTTTTTCCACCCAACTTCTCTAAAATATCCAGTGTTGAAGTAGGTACATAAGCAGTTGTACTCTTACAAAGAATTGGTCCATCATTGAGTGGACTATTCAGGATAGGTTGGAGTGGGGGAAAAAAGTATCCCTTGAGTGAAAAATGATTAGGGAGGATGGTTTAATGTCATAGTCTAATAACAGGCTATTTCAGAACACTTGAGACTTTCCTCACTGCAGGACTTTAGGCCTTTGAATAGTCATTGGCTTAGAATTTTTTTAGGTTTGGTTTGTTTACTCTCAATATGAAAGAGGGAAAAGAACTCTTTATATATATTTTTTGAGAATTAAACATGTTGAACTGGTAATTTTTCTTATTATTAAGTGTCTTAAGTTAGTCTTGCAGTCAGCACGCTCAAAATAGGAAGTAATAAAGTAACATAAAATAAAAAAGCAGAGAGTAAAGGGTGTTTCCCTCCAGAGGAGATTTAGATCACAGAAATGTTATGTTTATCTGACTAATAGCTAAAAATATATATGTTATAAAGAGAAATGATATTGCCACATTTGTAAATAGGTTTCCTGAGATGAAATGGCAGGAACACTTAAACAGAGTAGAGTCAGAATATAATGAATCTGTGGATTTTAATTCTATGCTTTGTTTTCCTAATGGGCAAAAGTATGTTCATATATATATACATATATATATATATGTATATATATATATATATGTTGCTAACTAAAGGATAAGAAAGTTAGACAGTAAATAAGGAATTTAATCTCTATGTCTTTTATTAATTTTTAAAATTTCTACTTCTTAAATTCATATAATTCTGTATTCATCAGTTTTTACATATTTTAAAATTTACTTAACACTCATCCTGTGTTAACATCAAGGCATAAATGACATACATTTACTTTTGCCATGTGACCATATCCTTTGTAATTAAGTTAATGTCAACATCATCAGATTCAAGGTAATTTATTTTTATTATAAAAGCATAGTCCATTACAAAAAAGTGGCAAACAGATTTTTCCTTTTCATTACTTATTAGAAAACTTAAAAAAATACCATATGTATTAAGCCAGATGTGATAGTGTATAATTGTAATATCAGCACTTAGCAGGGAGAAAGATTGAAAGCTCCAGGCCAGTCTGTGTTACATAAGAAGACAATTTCAGAGACATAAGTCTTGGTGGGTAGTTGACAGACCAAGCAGTTGTCTGTAATACATAAAGACCGACTTCATTTTCCTATTTACGTTATACATAAATATGATCATGCCTAACTTTAAGAAAATAAACACTAATTATTCTATATTTTAATTTGTTTAATCTTACTAGAAGATTTAATATAGGATGGATAGAGAAAGGACAGGCATCAGGCTACGTTCATTATGAAAAATGTCTTTATTATAATACTGATGCCAATCAAGCCTCATTTGAATAGAATGAAGTTAATCCAGATTGAAGTGGTAATTAAGTCCCTTGTTAATACCTACTAAGGATACTGAAGGCTCACCTTCCCAATATAAACACAGTATAATTAGGGTCACTAAAAATCTCATTAAACCTGAAATAGGGTGAAAAATGATGAAATTTAAATATTCAAAACTATGATAAAGAAGTGGTCGGGAATATACGTGTTTGTACAAAACAGATGTTAAATGTACAAAGTATCTGTATTTTTATAATATTAAATATAACTTGCAGTTTTATAGAAAAGACAACTGATCCATTTCTGTTAGCTTTCAACTTATGAAACAAGGAGGCAGAATAAATGTATAACTCTTTTCTTATTTGTCCTAAGGGGTTGTAAACCCTTCAGCTCCTTGGGTCCTTTCTCTAGCTCCTTCATGGGGGACTCTGCTCTCAGTTCAAAAACTCAAGCAAATCAGTGGTCTTCCTCTACACAAAGGATAAACAGGCTGAGAAAAAACTTAGGGAAACAACACTCTTCACAATAGTCACAAATAATATAAAATTCCTTGGTGTGATTCTAACTAAGCAAGTAAAAGATCTGTTTACAAAAACTTCAAGTCTCTGAAGAAGGAAATTGAAGAAGGTCTCAGAAGATTCAAAGATCTCTCATGCTCTTGGATTGGCAGGATTAATATAGTAAAAATGGCCATCTTGCTGAAATAAATCTACAGATTCAATGCAATCCCCATCAAAATTCTAAGTCAATTCTTCACAGACTTAGAAAGAGGAATTTGCAAATTCATCTGAAACAATAAAAAACCCAGGCTAGCCAAAATTATTCTCAACAATAAAGGAACCTCTGGTGGAAGCACAATCCCGGACCTTAAGCTGTACTACAGAGCAATTGTGATAAAAACTGCATGGTATCGGTACAGTGACAGACAGGTGGATCAATGGGACAGAACTGAAGACCCAGAAATGAACCCACACACCTATGGTCACTTGATCTTTGACGAAGGAGCTAAAACCATCCAGTAGAAAAAAGACAGCATTTTCAACAAGTGGTGCTGGCTCAATTGGCAGTTAGCATGTAGAAGAATGAAAATCTATCTTTTCCTTTCTCCTTGTACAAAGCTCAAGTCCAAGTGGATCAAGGACCTCCACATCAAACCAGATACTCTGAAACTAATAGAAAAAAAAAGTGGGGAAGAGCCTCAAGCACATAGGCACAGGGGAAAATTTCCTGAACAGAACATCAATATCTTATGCTCTCAGATCAAGAATTGACAAATGGAAACTCATAAAACTACAAAGCTTCTGTAAGGCAAAGGACACTGTCAATAGGACAATATGGCAACCAACAAACTGGGAAAAGATCTTTATCTATATCTGATAGAGGGCTAGTATCATTTGGCTTTAAAACTATTAGTTTCCTGTCTGATAAAATAACATAACTGTACCTTAAATTTTGAAACACAGATTTCCTTTGCTCATTTTTTTCAATGTCCACCTAACTGATGAAAAAAATTGCTTGTGTCACTCAATGTCAACATAATTTTAGACATTTTAGATATGGATGTTTGACATCTGGTTGCCAGGGGAATCTTTTTATGAAATCAATTTTTATACTTTATTTAAGCCATGTATTCAATATTTCTCTACAAAATTACACTGTGTTCTTATCACCTGTGTACTAAAAAAAGTGATACCTTTGCAGAGAATTCTTCATTCCAAATATAATAATCCATGTTAATCCAGATATATGGATACATAAATGTGTTTAACATATCTTCCCAACACAATTACTGTCTCAACAAAATTTAAATCTGTGAAAATAAAAAAAAAATGAGTCCAATACAGTGTCACTCATCATGTCAAGACAGAGTGACCATAATGTTGGGAAAATACTATTTAAAAACTCAGAGACTACAGAACAACTCTAATAATTGCTTGCTAACCATGAAAGTTTTAGAAATGTTACATATGAACAGTGCTAGAAAAGGCATGACATTTAGATTTTGTTAAGTAATGTTTTATATTTGCTATATTTACCATTTTTGATTGTGATCACTTCAATTGCCATTCACCAACATGTTCTATCTTATAGGATAAATAGAGTTGTGCTATTTATAATATATGTCTTGTCAGCTAGTAGATCATGAAAGAAAACTAGCCAGGTTCAATCTTTATATTTTATTCAAAATGTATGGATTATAACAGATTATAGTGGAATAATGTTGGAAGTACTTTATATTATGTGAAATATAGGTATCAATTTCATAACTATTCATAAAATTCTATGTACTATTTATACACAAATAACCAGTTGATAACAGTTTTCATACCCTAGAGACAAATACAAAAAAATGTCACAAATAATTAATTACTTAATGACTGAATGTGATAAATGTTTTAACTATTGTTGAAAATCTGTTCTTGGGGCTTCAGCCCCCGGAATCAAGCGGGACCAGCCGGAAGGGATAGGCCTCAGAAATTGCAGGGGAGTCACAGGACTGCAAGGACAGGATCCCCTAAGCTTCCAAGTGATAGAACTGGATGCGTGACCATCTCTGCCCCCTCCCTGCTAGGGGAGGGCTTCCCTCTAGGACGAGCTTCAGCCTAAGGACTCAAGTGAGATCCCTCATTTTCTCTCTGGTGCCTTCCTAAGGCAGGACCAGCTGGGAGGCACAGGCCTCAGGAGTTGAAGGGGAGTTGCAGGGCGGCAAGGACAGGTCAAGCCCTAGTCAGAGACACAAAGAACTTCTAACACCAGAGATCAAGAGATGGCGAAAGGCAAACGCAAGAATCCTACCAACAGAAACCACAACTGCTTGGCTTGACCAGAACCTAGTACTCCCACCTCAGCAAGCCCTGGATATCCCAAAACATCAGGAGAGCAAGATTTGGATCTAAAGACATATCTCACAATGCTGATAGAGGAACTTAAGAAGGATATGAATAACTCCCTTAAAGAAATACAGGAGAACACAGATAAAGAGGTACAAGCCCTTAAAGAGGAAACAAAAATATCCCATAAAGAATTACAGGAGATCACAAGTAAACAAATAGAAGCCTTTAAAGAGCAAACACAAAAATCCCTTAAGGAATTGCAGGAAAACACAAACAAACAGGTGAAGGAACTGAGTAAAGCCATTCAGGACCTAAAAATGGAAGTAGAAACAATAAAGAAATCACAAAAGGAGACAAACGTGGAGTTAGAAATCTTAGGAAAAAAGTCAGAAACCATAGATGCAAGCATCACCAACAGAATACAAGAGATAGAAGAGAGAATCTCAGGGGCAGAAGATAACATGGACAACATTGACAGAACAGTCAAAGAAAATGCAAAATGCGAAAAAACCATAACCCAAAACATCCAGGAAATCCGGGACACAATGAGAAGACCAAACCTAAGGATAATAGGTATAGAAGAGAATGAAGACCTCCAACTTAAAGGGACAGTAAATATCTTCAACAAAATTATAGAAGAAAACTTCCGTAACCTAAAGGAAGAGATACCCATGAACATACAAGAAGCCTATAGAACTCCAAATAGACTGGACCAGAGAAGAAATTCCTCCCACCACATAATAGTCAAAACACCAAATGCACAAAACAAAGAAAGAATACTAAAAGCAGTAAGGGAAAAAGGTCAAGTGACATATAAGGCAGGCCTATAAGAATTACACCAGACTTCTCACCAGAGACTATGAAAGCTAGAAGATCTTGGGCAGATGTCATACAGACCCTAAGAGAACACAAATGCCAGCCTAGACTACTATAACCAGCAAAACTCTCAATAACCATAGATGGAGAAACCAAAGTATTCCATGACAAAACCAAATTCGCACAATATGTTTCCACAAATCCAGCCCTTCAAAGGGTAGTAAATGGAAAACTCCAACACAAGGAGGGGAACTACATCCCTGAAAAAGCAAAAATGTAATCTTCCAACAAAACTAAAAGAAGATAGAGACATGAATGGAATGCCAGCTCTAACTACAAAACTAACAGGAAGCAACAATTACTTTTCCTTAATATCTATTAACATCAATAGAGTCAACTCACCAATAAAAGACATAGACTATCAGATCGGGTACATAAACAGGACCCAACATTTTGCTGCATACAGGAAACCCATCTCAATGACAAAGACAGACACTACCTCAGAATAAAAGGCTGGAAAACAATTCTCCAAGCCAATGGTCCCAATAAAAAAGCAAGAGTAGCCAGTCTAATATCGAATAAAATCGACTTTCACCCTAAAGTGATCAAAAAAGATAGGGAGGGACTCTTTATATTCATCAAAGGTATGATCTACCCAGATGAACTCTCAATTCTGAACCTCTATGCTCCAAATGCAAGGGCATCTACATTCATAAAAGAAACTTTACTAAAGCTCAAAGCACACATTACAACGCACACAATAGTAGTGGGAGATTTCAACACCCCACTCTCTGCAATGGACAGATCATGGAAACAGAAACTAAACAAGGACACAGTGAGACTAGCAGAAGTTATGAAACAGTTGGATCTAACAGATATCTATAGAACTTTTTATCCTAAAACAAAAGGATATACCTTCTTCTCAGCACCTCATGGTACCTTCTCCAAAATTGACCATATAATTGGTCACGAATCAGGCCTCCACAGATACAAGAAGAGTTAAATAATCCCTTGTATCCTATCAGATCACTATGGTCTAAAGCTGCTCCTCAATAACAACATAAACAGTAGAATGCCCATATACACGTGGAAGCTTAACAACACTCTACTCAATGATAACTTGGTCAAGGAAGAAATAAAGAAAGAAATTAAAGACTTTCTAGAGTTTAATGAAAATGAAGCCACAACATACCCAAACTTATGGGACACAATGAAAGCAGTCCTAAGAGGAAAACTCATAGCTGTAAGCGCCTCCAAAAAGAAACTGGAGACAGCATACACCAGCAATTTGACAGCACAACTGAAATTACTAGAACAAAAAGAAGCAAATTCACCCAAGAGGAGTCAAAGGCAGGAAATAATCAGACTCAGGGCTAAAATCAACCAAATAGAAACAAAAAGAACTATACAAAGAAT
>JADRCD010116472.1:0-10456 GCA_019843815.1 Montemys delectorum
AGAATATTCTAGACATTTCTGTCACAACCTCCCGTGCAATCGCTTAGAAAAGATAAATTTTCTAAAGTGACTACCATAGTAGCCTTTCCGTCTCATTCCACTTGGAGAGAAGTGTCTGAGATTTAGGTCCTCAGATAAACCATCCAATTTAAGTCTTGGTCTCTCAGAGAAATAATTCTAAACTATATTAGAACCCATCCAACTCCCTCAGGCATTATTAACATCTTGTCACTGTATAAATGTTAAGCAGAAGCAGAAGGAATAATTTTATCCTGGGAATCAGTGTGACAAATTATAGTTTGAGGTCTTAGTAAAGGTCATAAAGAGAATTAGAATGCCTTTATCCACATGATTTATCCATTACTGTAGGACTAGCTATACCAAACAGCTACAATAAGAATGAGAATTTCCATTTTAATTACATGAGGACCAGATTGCTGAAACCCAGACAATTTTAATCAATACCCAATGGAGATACTCCATAGTGGTTTTAAATAATAAAATCATCATGTGATTCAAAAGTAGGCAGAATTACATATTTCTGATTAATGCATTTCTACTTATATGAAATATTTTCAATCCTATCTAAGTGAACAACACATGCTAGTTTCTAAATGTGACATTGGATATTAAATTGTCTTTGGAGACAACAAATATTGTAACTTTAGTTATATGAATGGAGTTGGGGTAAAATCAGGCAGCATCTTTAAAAACAACCATGAAATCAGAAATATACAAGGAAATTACTTCCAAAGAAAGCTTGATAGAACCACATTAGAATCAAGACTAATATTCCACTATCCCTAGCTCCTTTAGAGAAAATACCTATAGATAATGAACAGAATCAAAGTCAAGATTAAGTTGATTTCGTTAAAAACAAATGAAAGAGCTTTCCAGAGAGGTAATTGGGCTCTTGAGAGTCAAAATCCAATCTTTTAAACAGTATGAGTTCTTCATCCTTTTCTTCAATCAATTATTTAAGCCCATTTCAGGAATTTACACAATGAATGTTGTCAAGGTACAGCGGTTTTGGAGAACATTGTAACTGAAGGACTGAGCGTAATTTAGTCTACACTGGTGTTTGCTAGAAGGGCTATAAGTGATCGCTTTCTCCAAATGAGAGTTTTGGCACCAATTAGGTACTTTATTGACTCTCAGTTTGATAAAGTCCAGTTAATTTACTAGAAGTAAGTGACAGACTATAACTCCATCAATATGTATAGCCAAACACAAATTAGCAACTATCTATTAAGCACCTACTGAATACAAAGTACCCTCATAGTCTATTACATATACAATCTAAATTGCTCTGTTAGAAATTTTATAATTTGCTTTTTAGAAGAGGGAATCAATTTTACTTTTAGAATTTAAATAGTTATCACAGTTCACTAAATGAATTAATAATAAATAAAAGTGAGGATTAATATAATATGCAGCTTCAACTCTACCTAGATTAACACTGAGAGTGATGAAGCTATCCTAAGTAATTTTCACATACTCATGGATTCAATTGCATATCCATTTTTGTATATATATATATATATATATATATATATATATATATATATATATATTTATGTCACAAGGTACCATGGACTGATTGCTAATGTCTACCCTGAGTTGTTCTTGTTTCTGTTCTTATTCACATATAAATTCATAACCATTCCACTAATTCCCAGTTTGATGATATTTGAAGGTATTTCAGAGAATAAGCAAACATCTACTGATTTATATCAAGTCTTAGGTTAGAGAAATAAAATATAATTAGTTACTTTAATAGGAGGGAATGAGATAGAGATCAGAATACTTTCCCACAAGTGAGCTGATAATGAGAAGATGCTTATTTGTACACCATTGTGAGAGAACCCTATCCAGAAATTGAATAAGTACTTTCGTATTAGGCCTTTACCTTTTAGAAATTTGAGGTTTTCTGCTGTTTAGCTCTTCCATGTCTTTGGTAATTTTGCTATAGCAGCTGAACTGAGACAAGGTAAAGACAAAATTCAGACAAGAGGTAATGTGACTTGGCCACTCTCCAACACCTCCCATGTGGCTGGTTTATACTTCTTCCTGAATTTGGTATCTTGGTTTGTGGTGGATGAGGTATGTGGAGACCAGTTTTAACTTTGTCCCAGTAATGTTTAACCTATAGAACTGATGAAGTGTTGACTTTAAGTAAGGCTTTAATAGTATTGGCAGAGGAAATTGAGTATGAGTTGGTGGACTAAGGGGAAACTCTACTCTCAGTGAGAGGGGATATCATCTGATAATCTGGGGAGAAGGATAAAAAAAACAAATGAGCAGAAGAAAATCTCCCCACCTGAAACATGGGCATTCTTCTGCAACTCTTAAACATCTGAACACTGCTCTTTCTGAGCTTTGAACAAGAATAACTACAGTGGCTCCAGAACTTCTCAAGCCTTCCATCTCAGGTTGAGTTGCATGGTGGTTTCTCTGGTTTTGAGACACCCAGGTAAGGATTGGATCATGCTGTCAGCTTCTTTGTTTCTA
Organism: Montemys delectorum; assembly: GCA_019843815.1. Lineage (NCBI taxonomy): Eukaryota > Metazoa > Chordata > Mammalia > Rodentia > Muridae > Montemys > Montemys delectorum. The sequence continues at coordinate 2,512 of JADRCD010116472.1, forward strand.
CAACTTACATGCATCTGGAAACTTCTCAGCCTCCATGATAATGTGAATAATGTCCTCTTGCATGTTTATTCCTGATTTTTTTTATCATCTATTCTTATATATGTTAATCTACTTGTCTATCTATATCTAGTCTTTACCTCTGTCTCTATCTCTATCTTTTATTCTTTTGAAGAACAGTTATATTAACTGTTATAGAATCGTTATTCAGTTACATGACAATACTAATTTATCCTCTCTCTTCTCTTCATTTATGTCCCCGTTGCTAAGACTACTAGTAGTACCTATTTCATCAGGCTAAGAACAAATTAGATAGAAGTATATACAAACTTGTTCTCTATACAAACTTTGTTCCTAATGAATATCTGTAGAAAGGTGTTCCTTGTGGGTAAAAACAGCATTACTGAAAATCAAATGATAAGAGCCCTAACATGATGTTCTCTTGAGTCGAAGGGAAGAAGGCAAACTCAAAGCTACCTTTTTGTGACCCAGTGAAGGAAAAGAACAAGAAAAAAACCAGACTATTCCAAAGAAAGAGCTTTAGAAATCAATAATGAGAGCAAGAATATATGAAGAAGCAGATCTGTTACAAACCCAGGCATATGAGTCCCTGCCAGGAGAGGGGAATCAGAGTCTTCCAAAATGTAAACAAGGTAGCATTGATGAAAAGAACACCCGAGACAAGCTCACAGCACTCATAAGAATCTATTATTTCAAATAATAGATTTGAATAGAAGCTGATCTATTTTGAAGGTCTGATAATTTTGAAAAATTTTGACAAATAGAGAAAATGCATACATATGTATGGGAGCACATGCGTGCGTTTGTGTGTGTGTGTGCCTATCAAAGTGGAAGCCTGAATTTTATGTTTGATACCTTTGTTGATGGCTTTCTACTATTTGTTGAGCCAGGTCTCTCATTGAAACCAGAGTTTAATCTAGCCAGACAGCTTGGTCTAGAGGACCCTGATGTCTCTAGTCTTGGGATTATAAGCAGCAGTCATGCATGCTCAGAGTAGAAATAGTGAAATTATTATTTGATAATTTCTTAATGTATATAATATGTTTTGATGATTTTCATAAAAATTCTCTCTCTTTTCATCTTCCATTTTTCTTTCTTCCTAACAAATTGTTGTTCTACTTTTATGCCTTTTAAAAAGTTAATAACATATGGCTTTTCTTAGGGCTGCTTGCATAAGCATGAGACGACATTATTAACAGGATCATGGGTCCCCCTTACCATTGTCTACATCCTAAAAGAAAATAAATCCGCATTCCTCAACAGCTATTGATGGTCAATAGTTCCTCATCTAGGAATGGTTCCCCATGGACCTCTCCCTCACCAGTGATGGATGGATGAATGGCTTGCTCTTATATAGTTCTTACACATGTAACCACATTTCACCATAATCCTTCCTATGCTCCAGCTCTTGAATTTTTTTCTGTACTGTCGTCTATGCTGTTTATCAAACCTTGGGAGGTTTATAGATTTCTGTGTTTAGTGCTGAACACTCAATATCCACTCCTAGTAGTGCTTTGACCAGTTATAATTCTCCTCATTAACTACTATGCAATACACAAAGCTTCTCTGGGTAGGAATTGTAAGAGCCATGAGTGGTGGATGACTCCTAGGAAGCAATGTCTTCGAAGCACAAGATGACTGATAGATATATACATAGACATATACAAGCACAGAAATAGATCCAAAGTCTTATCCTGAGACATGGAGCTATTTCCAATTGAGATCAGTAGGTAAAAGGAAAATCAGGTTTGACCAATGGAGTATTACTGTGTATATTAACTGTACTCCAGGGCAGCCTCCATGCCAAGAAAGAGTTGACTAACCAAAATGGAACTCCATAGATTTTTTTGTAGGCTTTTTGTTTTGTTTTGACAGGTTTTTTTATGTCTCATTATTTTGTTTGTTTTGACTTTAATTGTGTGTGTGTGTGTGTGTGTTTGGCTGGTAGGAGGTATGGAGGACCTGGGAGTGGGGAAGGGGAAAGATGACTAAACTATGAAAAATAAATTAAAAACTAAATATTTAAACAAGAAGGGAAGCAATTATCTAAGTGCATTAGCAAATATATAGGAGGTCTTTTGATGATGTGGCCATGTGCGGCACTATTTTTAGGAAGGTATGAAAAAAAAAAACTCACCGCAGATAGAGAACTTATGACAGATAAAGGACAGATATCACCAGAGTCCAACTTGGTGAACCAATGACTTTTATTGAACTTCTTTTCATGGTAAAGAAATGACTTTAAAGCAGATGCATTGCCAAAACCCACCTCAGCATGGGTGGCAGCTCACAAAGCAGAGAGCCTGAAGCATGCCATACAATGTGCAGGGAGCTCTCCAGACTGTAGAGTGTCCTTTCCTGGTGACTCTGTTGGGCTGATACTCTTCTGAACAGCTCAGTTGATCTTTGTTTCCATTGATCTTCTAAGTAGTTCATCTTGTCTCTGCTTTTTCCAGGCTGTTTGGGTGGTCCAGGATGTTTTCATCAGTCTAGTCTGTTTATGAACTCTCAGGTGGGGAGACACCCTGTGAATCTGGGCAGTTTTAAGGACTTCTCAGGGTTATCTTGAGTTGTTTACCTACCGAATTTAAGGAGTTTCCCTGTAAGGTGGAATGTTTCAACTTCTCTTTGAAAATCCTGTTGTTTCTTCTTTTTTAAAATGCTCTATGCTTTAAGGAATATCCCTTTAAGATGGAAGATTTTAATATTGTAGGAGACCACTACACAATACTATTTAGCAAACAACATTAGTAAAGTCCCACTTAGTATCTATGATCCCCCCGACCCATGTTAAGACCATGTTTATAGTACTGTGAATTTTCATCCTGTGGATTGGGCCTCAAATCCAACCAGAATGCAATTGACTACCACAGTACTCATGTCTCTATGGACACATCCTGTCTGGAAGACTGGTTTGCACTCTAGATGGTCCAGAACTGGGTCAGGTCATTGATGACTTTCTTCTACTAGAAGCCTTCATAGATATGTCTAGCACTATGAAGGCTAGCTAGAATAGTCCACGTCAGTTCCACACTAGTTCAAGGTGGAATTGGCATGGAACTGACGTGGACTATCCTTGATTTCTTGATGTATTGCATGCAAACTGTGTAAAGTCTTCAGAAATAGGATCTTAAGCGTTTCAATGAACAACCAGGAGCAGTACCAATAGCCTATCTTGTTTCAGATACAATGAGTCATCCGCAAGTGATGTATTTCACACATGACACTGAGATGTCATTTGATAATTCACAGCTTCTAGGGGCAGCATTATTCACAAAATCAGGATACCGCCATTCAAAATCTTTTATATTTTAATTTGCTTACAATTTTTACTAGGCTTTCCATGTATCTTCAGTTTTGATTAACCTTCCCTTCCATTTTCTGTCTTCCTACTTGCCTATTCTTATCACTGATTCCTATTCTCCTTAAACTTTTTATTCCAGTACTCCCTTTATCTACTTCCTATCATGTGTGTTTTACTATCATTTCTCCCTCTGTGGCATTTTCTGCTTTTTTCCTTTTTCTGTTTCTAGCTTGCAGTCTTACATAGATATTTCAAACATATTTTAAACACTCAAAATTAACATTCAAATTTAAGATTTGATGTGAGTGAACACATGTAGTAGTTACATTTCTGGGCTCAGGTTATTCCAATTCCATCCACTATCTTATGAATTTTATAATTTCATTTTTCTTTATAGGTGAATTAAATTTTATGGTATATAAATATATAGGTATATACACACATATATGTATATATATGTTTGTGTATATATATGCATGTATATATATATATATATATATATATATATATATATATATATATCCTAATGGTTATTGATACAACAGCCATAAACATGGATATTCCAGTTTATCTCTGGTAGGCTAAGTGTCCTGCTGATATATGCCCAAAGGTTGTATAAGTGATTCATATAGTCATATAGTTCATTTGTAAGCCTTTGTGAAACCTTTAGTCTGAATTATATAGCTTCTATATCAGTTTGCCTCCTCACCAGTGGTATAGAACTATTCTCTAGTCCTGACATTGTCACAAAAATTTGTTGTCATTTGTTTTCTTGGGGATAGCCACTTACACTGTAGTGACATGGAATCTCAAAGTGGTTTTAATTTGCATTTTCTGATTGATAAGGACATTGGACATTTATTGAAAAGTTTAGTAACCATTTATATTCTCCGCTTTTGAGAACTTTCTGTTTGACTCCGTAGTTTTTTTTTTTTTTTTTGGATTGGGTTGTTTCTTTTCTTGATGCTTAGTTTCTTTAGTTTTCTATATATTCTAGATATAAATCCCCCGTTGCATTATAGCTGATAAAAATTTTGGCTGCACAGGCATGGAAGGGGGAGGCAAAAGGGGTTTGTTCTTGTTTTTGTTTGTTTGTTTATTTGTTTGTTTTGGAAGGGAACCTGGGAAAGGAAAAATGTACATGTAAATAAAGAAAATACCTAATTAAAAAAAAAAAACTTAAAAAAAAATTTTTTTTTGGCTGCAGTAGTTTTCACCCCCAACAAACACATATAAAAACACACTCCAGTTGTTATATTTATAAGCTATAAGCCTAGATTGGGCAGTTCTATCACCATACCAACTTAGCCCCCAGCTATGTTACCCTTGCTACTTGCAGTTTCTGTGGTTCGGCTACCTCTTCTCTTCCTCCTACTACCTTTACTCTTCTCTTTTAGACCTCCTGTACCATCCTTTTCTTTCCTTGCCCAATTCCATACTCTAGCCTTTATTTTACAGAGCAAAACATACATATGATACCGCCTGAGTATGTGAGCAATGGCTCGTCAGAGGGCACCTCCTCCTAAGGAAGCAAAATTAGCATCAGAAAACTATATCAGGGCAACCCACAACAGATTTTCTTCAATTCTGACTAGAAAAAAAAATATCTTCCTGAGTGAGGTATTCCAGATCCTGAAAGATAAATATGGTGTGTATTCATTTACTATGTGGACATTGGATGTTATAATAAGTGATAACAATCTGAAGATCCAGAGATCTCTACAAAACCTTTGATCTACAAACTGACTTGCCTGTAAAATATTTTAGGGCAATGGTGACACGAAGCATGTGGGAGTAACCAACCAATATCTGATTTGATGGAACCCATACAAGACACTGCTTGAGTGACCAAGAACCAAAGGCTAGATAGCACAGAGACCTAAGGCAAAACCAAATACTGCTTGCCAACTTGTACCTACCTGTGAAGATCTTCAATACTTGACTAGGACCTGAGGCCCTGAAAGAATTGGGTGGGCTTCAGTCTAATGCTGTGGACAAACTTCAGTTTCAGTTTACTTTTATACATAAATGTAACAAAGAAAGCAATGATCTAAGTAAGGTTGTTTGAGTTCAGAAAAACATGGTCAGAAAAATATGTAAATAAATGCCAATAAGTACATACTAAGCAGCCCTTTCCTAGAACTTTCTCAGGAAAAACCAATTTAAATATAATTGCCTGGCATGTACTATAGATTATATCTTGAAAAAGCATGAAAGCAGGCAAAAGGCTATATCCAGATTCAGGCTACACTGACCATATTTGTTTCTATAGGTATGATCTGACATAGAACACTAAGTAAACATATCTCATAAATTAAATGTAAATGTTTGTCTCAGGAGCCTCATGGGCTTTCCTTTACTTGTTCATCATTAGCCATGTTCATCATTACCATCTTTGTTCAGTTCATCTTGGAGCATTTGTGTGGCTGAGACTTTATGAGTAGAGCTTCTGCCATTACTAGGAGACACTCTCATTCTCATAGATCTTCTGGCTTATAAGACTTTCTGTCCCCTCTCCTCAATGTTCCCCAAGCTTTAGGTGTGAATGTGCCTCTTGGGACAGGGCTCTACAAGTCTGTGTTTTTATTGGTTTTGGTTTTCTGTAATGTTTTCCATCTGTTGCAAAGAGAAGTTTCCTTGATTGGGTACAAAGGTCTGCAAAATATTGTCCATGCTGAGGAGTTTTGTTTATCTGGGCCTTTTGTGATTCCATAAAGTTTCATAGGAATTTCAGGATATTTTTTCTATTTATACACACAATGGCTCTTGAGTTTTTATTGGAATGGCATTGAGCATGTACATCATTTTTGGTAAGAGGTTTTATAACATTACTGTTTTTTCATCTTTTAGTAACTTTCTCAATTTTATTCTTAAGTCTTTTAATGTTTTCATTATAGAAGGCTTTGATTTTCTTGTCTAAATTTATCCCAAGTATATTTTTAAGTGATTGTGAATAAATTTATTTCCTTGATTTCTTTTTCAGTGTATTTTTCATTGGTATCTAGGAAGGCTATTGATTTCTGTATATCTATTTTGTACCTTACCACTTTGATGAAAGTGTGTATCAATTTAAGAGTTTTCTGATGACATCTTTAGAGGCCTCTTCTATTCAGAATCAAATCATATTGTATTATTTCTGTCTAATGCTCTTCCTCCCACCTTGAAACCCCAAATGCCCTTAAGGATCTTTCATTCTAATAACCACTGTACCTGAAAGGAGTAGTGAATTATATGTCAACTGCTTTTCTGGGCCAACGGTTGATTTTATCTCCTTTACCTTTAACATTATTCTCTGACCTTTGATTAGAAAATTAATATAATTAGTATCCCTGCCATTTTGATCTCTCAGTGTTTGGTTTTGCCTGCTTTTGTCTTGCTTAATTATTTGAATGTAGGTTATTCTTCTCTATGACTTCATGGATAAGTTTGTCGTTCTTTTTAATTTTATCCCCAGTTCTTCTGCCTTCTTTCCTGCAGACATCTCCTCAGATTTAATAAGCTTATTTATAGACCTTTTCTCCTTTAAAATTTTTTTCCACTGAGTTTTAGTAGTAGGATTTCTATCTAATCTGCCAAATCGTTTAGAGTTCTTCTGTGTTTTTTAGGGGGAGGGGTGTCTGGTTTTTGTTTGTTCTCTCTCTCTCTCTCTCTGTCTTTGTGTGTGTGTGTGTGTGTGTGTGTGTGTGATGGAGATTAAATATATACAGTCAAGACTCAGAACTCAAATAAAAAACATTGGTTGTTTGAAAAGATAATCAGTTTAACAACCTCCAAAACAAACCTCTTCACTACACAGGAAACAAAAGGACACTTTCCAAGAAGATATACACAAATTCAGTTAATACTTCGTAAAAGGTCTATGTTCCTTTGGTAGCCATCCTGGAAATGTGAACTCAAATGGCTTTTAGTTTCTACTTCTCTCCAGTCAGAATGTTTACCATTTGGAAAAGAAGTAAATGTTGGTGAGGACGGATGTGGTGAAAGAGAAATGCTTATTCACTGTGGGTGAGAGTCAAATTGGTGCAGCCACTCTTGCAAATCAGTGTGAAAATCCCTCAAAAATTAAAAGTAGAACTGCTATATGATGAAGCTTCACCGCTCCCCAACACTCAGTCGTCATCTTGCAGAGATTAGATACCTTCATAGCCATGGCTTCTGTTGCACTGTTCACAGTATTTAAGGGATTGAATGGCTTAGCTGTCTATAAACAGATCAATGGCGAAAAAATTTTCATATACACAAAGGATTTGTATTTAACCTTAAGAAAAAGCAAAGTCAAGACATTTATAGAAAAATAGTCTAACTGGAGACACATATGAAGCAAAGGACTTTTTTATTATTATCTTGTATGTTAATTTCTAAATATGCAAGTGTTTGAGATCATCATAAAAACTGAATAAAAGAGGAGGCAGATGATGAACAAAATAACCATATATTTTCATTGTGATAAAAATGGAGAAGATCCACAGCAGCTTCTTTGCCATGATTGCAACCAAATTCTCTGAATGTACTACCACACATAAACAACCACAGAAAACTCTGAAAAGTAAGTGCACTAAATATGTAGATGAAAAAAACCAAATTTGAAAAAAGTACTTATTGAGTTTGTAGTTACTTTCACCT
>JADRCD010116482.1:0-12977 GCA_019843815.1 Montemys delectorum
ACAATGGCATGAATCCAATATTACAGTAGGAATACAGGACAGTTTCACCACCTTAAACGTCTTCAGCTCTATCCATTCATCCTTCATTCCCTCCAGTTCCTGACTAAGAAGGAAGTTTACTCCTAACTAGTTGAGAAGTTGAACACACTCAAAAAAGTTAAAGCTTGGATATTTTTGGTATGTTAGTTTTAATAAAAATAATGTTTTACCATTAAGATTGTGACAAAGAACATTAAAAGCTGGAGACATTCTCAGTGAGTTTAAAAAAAAAATCAAAGAAATTGGAATACTAGACTATAGCTTTCCTAGTTAGCTCTAATTATCCACTTGGCACATTTCTGAGCAACTTGAGAGGAAAGTCTTGATTGAGGGACTGCCCAGATCAGATTTGCTATGTGAATGTCAGTAAGGAATCAGTTTTACGATTAATTGAATTAGGTAGTACCATCTTGGGCAAGCAATCCTGAGCTATATAAAACTAAGATGTGGCTGAGTGTGAACCAGCAAGCAGCATTTCCCCAAGCAAGCTTTAAGTTCTTGCTTAAGCTCCTATCCTGACTTCCCACTGTGATGGGTGAACTATGATCTGGAAGTGAAAGAGAAAAACAAAAGCAAAAACTTTTCCTCCTGAACTTGCTTTCAGTCTGAGTGTTTTATCATACCAACGAAAATCAAAGCAGAACAATGGCATTCTTAATGCTCTAAGCACAGTCCTAGGAAACCATCATGTCAAATGCATTGATTAATCCATCAGCATATCCCATGAGTATTCAGATTTACTAAGCCCCTGTACTACCAAGCACAAATAAGAGCAAGAATTCTCCATCACTAGATACAGGAACTGGAGCAGATATAACTATAATGTAATCTCAAAGGACAATGGCCAGCCCAAATGGAAGATTTCTATTTCAATGACCTACTCCCAGGACCCAAAAGACAGTCTATAAGCAGTAAGGCTTGCTTCCACATATGTACCAAATTAAAGAATGACTAAGCAAAAGAATGAATGAGTAAGTGGATGAGTGAATGAAACACATAAGACTTAGAAAAAAAACAGAAATATTTGGGTGGGTTGCCTAGTATACCTGAGATTTTGGGAACTATTTTAAAATCTGTGGTTAACAAATGCCTACTCTTCATTCTTTTGACTCAGCCATTTTATTTTCTTCATTGTTTTCTAAGTCCCATGTTTTAACCCATTCATTCACTCCTTCATTCACTCAGGAGTAGAAGCATGGGCAAACGATGTGTCTCTGCAGTGTTGTTTCCTGCAGGCTTGCATGCATCTGCACTCCAGAAGTTCAGAGGATTTCCCATTCCATTATTCTTATCAGTATTTTGTGTTGTATTTTTTTTTTACTACACTTAGTAATATCAAATCATTTTTTATGGTTGTTTTCCTTCATACCGTAGTGTTTCCTCCTCCTTTGACTTACCATTGTAACAAAGGTAAATCTCTTGGAAAATAGCATCAGGACTGGCTACCATTTATGAAACACACCTGGTTTGCTCCTGGGAGTTCATTTGCTCATTCATTCAACAAACAGTACCAAATTAGATACTTGGGATAAAGAGGTGAATGGGCTATACTCCTTACTGCCTGGGAACGCACTGGGGATTTATTGGTGGTAAGGAAGGAAATTACAGAAAGAGGGATGCTAATTCTATAAAGAAGATTTCTTTTAGAAAGGAATATCCCAACAGTATTCAAGATAGGTGTGTACAATTCAGGATAAATGGAGACTGTTTCCTGAAAGACGTTACTGTCAAGTACATGTGAAGAGGGTGAAAAGAGTAAGATTCAGGGAGCTTATCTAACTTACTTGGAAAAGCAAGTAAGCCAAAAGAAGAAAGGTTTGAACCGAAAGGCTTCTCTCCAAAGCTGACACACACATGGGGAAGGCTAGCCCTGCTTATCAAAAAAAAAAAAAAAAAAAACCTTTGTCAACTAGAATAAAACATGTGTAACAAGAACATGCTTGAAAGTCGTGACTTCCTACTGGAACTCAAACACCATTTGGATTTTCAGTTTATTTAAACCCTTCTATCAACTATGAAGAATTTTGACTGCCTTTTAGCCAAGAATTTTATGAATACTTCAGAGAAAAGTGATGATATTGCAAGGGTCGACCACACTCTTGCTTCTGATCTGAGCTTAATGTCATGGAGTTGATGAGAAAGTAATTGGGATTTTCTCCACAACCCAAGGACAAAAGACCTTGTCCACCACTAAGGGGGCTTGCAGTCTGACTCCAGTAATTTTGCAGGGTTTCCATGCTCTGGCTGAGTGTGATTTAGAATACTATGGCTGTTGTGTGAAAAAGATGGAAGATAGCTAAACATGGAAACAGAGACAGGCCAGGAGGTGCTCACAAACACTTAGGCCAGCATTTTTCAACCTGCAGGTTGCAACTCCTTTGGGGGTCCAACAACCCCCAAACAACAGGAGTCACTTAAGACCATGTACAAATCCAATATTTACATTACAAGTCAGAACAGTATCAAAATTACAGTTATGAAGTAGTAACAAAAATGATTTTATAGTAAAAGGTCACCACAACATGAGAAAGTATATTAAGGGTTACATTAGGAAGATGGAGAACCACTCATCTAGGCAAACTGATGGAGTCTGCACAAAGGTGACTGCCTTGGAGACACTTTTCCTGAATCTATTGAAAACACTGACTTACAGTACTTGCTAATAGACTGAATATGAGATTTGAGAATAATTGAGTCTCTTCATATGTTACTATTCACTTCTCATACTTCTAAGCAGAGCAATCAGGAGTCTTGTCAAGAGGGGGCAATATAATCTCCACTGTGGTGTTGTATATCAACACCAAACCCCTGAGTTACCCTAGAACCTACAGACTGGGCATTCTTGAAATGATGCCCATGTTCCAAAATGCTCTTTAGAAAAGAACAGTGTCTTTGTTGGCTCTGTGACAGTCAGAGAACATTCTGAGCAGGAGATTGGCATCTGTCAAATTCCTGCATGGGTTCTAGGTCCCATGTGAATCAAGTTGGCTTCAGAAACAACAAAGACCTTGCTATTCTCATATATCTTCATCAGGTAAAATGTCACACTTCCATTTCTCATTGCTTAGGGCCTCACTTGATGCCCTTGAGTTTCTAGAAATCCTATCCTTATCGTTAATCTCCCTGGCATCTCCTCTCTGCCGCTGGCATGCTCTGCTGTTTCCTTGTGAAATGTGTGCCTCCTGTAATCCGTCAGCAGACTGTAGGGTGTTGTGCTTTGTTGAAATCTAAATAGTGAGTGATTATCATATATCACACAAGGCTTGTAGCTAATAGTGACGGGGACGGGGTAAGGATATCACTTGGTAGCAAAGATCTGCTCTTGCATTCCATACCTGATGGGATACAGAAGCTGCTTTGAAAAAGAAAAAGTTGAGCACCTCACAGAGGTTCTGTACATTTTCCACTGTAGGCAGGCCATGAACTAACACTTCAAGATGCAGACAGGAGAGAAACATAAGGGGTCAGAGACACAGACAGATCTTACTATCAGAATACCAGGAGGAAGGCAGGCTATTGAGAGTTAGAGAGTCAACAATGGAAGATGGACCTCAGAGGGCCGGCACAGGTAGACACTGTTGCCTTTCTGGGCTACTGAGGTAATGGTTCTGTTTTATTTCCTGGATGGTGCTGCAGTCTTTTTGACTTCAAGAAGTAGGATAATTCTAAAAGTTCTAAAAGTGTTTATCTTACTTAAGGAATTTTAAAATAGAGCTTTGTAGATACTAGACAGTATTCTAAACCCTTTAGAAAGGGTAATTAATCTCTGTTCATATCCCACAGGGGCTAAGAATGACTGTCAGCTTGCATGGGAGGTGGAGAAACTGAAGCACAAGGATCGGCCCTGAGTGGCAACCATGAATAGGAACCAGGATTGGGCTTGGTGCTGCCTCTTAAATCAGCATCCAGTTAGACATTGTAAAGGGCTCAGGAATAGAAAGGTAAATGCCAAGTCTCCAGGATCAGCTGCCATGTCATCAAGAAGTAGGCATGAGCTCTAGGTTAGGTGTGCACCCTGAAAAGGAGAAAGCCTATAAGATGCCCAGGCTCACATTCAGGAGATGTCTGGCCAAAGCTGTATAACTTGGAGTCATTGAGACAAAGCAGACCCTGGTGTCTGATTTCGGTGGATACATCTGTTAGATCAGGATTGATCAAGGCAATGTGAAAACAGAAGAGGAGACAGACCTCTACAGAAGCAGGTTGTCCTTTAGTCCGAGCAATGAAGGGCAGCAATCTCTCCAAGGGAATGGAAGCAATGGTGACTGTGCAGCAAGGTGCAAAGTATGCAGGGGTGTGGCGTGGGGTTATAGAACAGAAAACGGAACTTTGGGATGGAACACACCATCTGTAGAGCCATTCCCCTGAACTCTCAACTTTGCACTTTTTGGTATGTTGATTTTTTTCAAATGCTTCCCGGCTCCTACCTGCCTCGCTCTCCCTCTCCTTCTTCCCGTCTCCCTCTCCCTGTTTCCCTCCCCCTCTCCTTCCTTCTCTCTGAAGGGATAGCCTGTGATCTTCCCTTGTCTCTTCCAGCTTTCGGTGACCTCAAGAGTATCCCGGTGATTCTTTGATGGAGGGTTGCTTGACCTAGGCTGCCTCCATCTTTGTATGGCTGCTTTTACTGATTGCTTTGCTTTGTTGGTTGGGTGATTTGTTACCAGTGGGGTGGGGACATTTGACCACACATGGCTGAGCATTCACAATAACTGATTTTTCAGAAATTAGGGCCAATTGTGACTGATTTTGACCCATTATGAATTCCTGAACTGACCACTACTCCACTACCCACTGCAAAAGAATCTTTTCTGACCAGGGTTGAGACCAGAATAAATCGGTGAGTCTAAGCATCCTAAGAAGGTAGTTCAACAACAACACCGTTTAGTGAAACAAGACAGTAGATTCCCTGCTGGATCTACGGTCTCCTCAGTTGTGGCTCTTGACCAGGCTTATAGTAGCAAATAGACCTTTGGCACAGAAGCTCTCAGAGCCGATCAGAGGAGGATGGCTACCCCCATACCTGCTGTGCTACCATTACACTAGTGGGCTAAACGCAGCATGCAAGACCCTGTTCTGGGGAGACCATGGATGTCTTTTCTCTCTCAGCATTCTGTATAACTTTTCTCCGCTATGAAATTGAGTATGTCTGTGATCGGCTTTATGGTCTACACCAAGCACAGCCCAACACCATATTATAATCTTTCCCTTAAATATATCTAGAAGGGCCTTGGTTTCAAATGCCTTGCATCCCTAGGCTGCAAAAGCCAGGATTTAGGTTAGATCACTTACCTTAGCAAAGCATCATTCAATCCTCTTCCCTCCACCATCTTGTCCTTGGTAAAGAAGGCAGGTACATTTGAGGCAAAATGAGGAGGAGGACCAGTATTGGGAGAACAAACAAATGACCCCAGAGAGAAGACTGCCAAAGGAGAACTCAGGGAAAGATCTACAAACTGCGGAAGTCAGAGGGACTTTTGTTTATTTCAAGGATGGATGCTAGCAACAATGTCATATACCACATAAAAGTATAGAACTCACAAAGTGACTGGGGGGAGGCGCTTCTAGTAATCCTGGCAGGAATGGATAGATCCATCCATTCAAGGCAGAAAGGTAAGAAAGGGGCGTTGCATGGTGGAATTCCTGCTAGTCTGTTCCACCACCACTTGGAAGCTCTTAAATTCCATTATGCACATCAGGAGGCTCAGGAACCCAATGAGGGACATTCTCATGTTCTTACATTGCTGGTCTCTCTGATGCAAAAATAAGAGTGCATTTTATATCAATTTTCTCATACAATGTATCAAAGTGGCAGATAAATGAATGAGTATGTCTATATAAGGTAATTTTTTCACATGACAATATTTTGACTTTCCATTTCCTTTAAATTAGTTTTACATGGTAGGGGGCCAATTCGCATTTTAGAATTCATGCGGAAGCTATTTTAATTGTGGCTTCAAACACAGACACTTGTGTTTGGTAAATGTTGAATTTCAGCCTTATTCTGATGTTACTTCTATTGGCTTTATTTTTGTAAGTGTGTTTTCACAAATACTGGTTATGAAATAGTGTAATCTACTGAACCCAAGGAGGCTTAGATGCTTTGAAAAAAAATACCTTCTTTTATCTGCTAGCAAGAAATAATGTGACTTTCCTCACAGTTGCCAGAGTTCATTTCAATTAAATGTTAATGAGGAAAAATGAGACAAATTGGTTAGTGTGTGTTACTTCTCAGGCCTTTTAATTTTTATAAATTCACTTGCTGAGTTCGCCATAGCCCGGTATGATGATTTCATTTGGTGCTTAGAAATTTCACCCAAATTTCATACGATGGGTGCCAGAGGCAATCATCAGCTCCTATGCCTAACTCTGGTGGTCATGTTATCCATCTAAATCTGTACTTGGAGAAGGGGCATGCTAGCAAGGTGAGAGTGTCATTTGTCACAGTGTTCTTGCATAAAGATAGCTGGGGCTCTGGGAATAAGGCACTGGGCTCCTTTTCCTTCTCATTAGTTGCTTTATTTGTAACTGCAGGGGCTGTCAGAAGCAGGAACTTAATAACCTTCAAGTTTTGTGCATTCATATAAAAATGGCTGCATGAATTTTTGCCAAATCATTTTCCCCAGGAGGGTTATCAGGAATACGTTTGCTGGTGAATACAGAATAACTCTTCTTTGGGGAGCTCTCAACTGAATTAAATATATAATTGAAGTAGATTTATCCAGAATGAGACGTTTATGCTGATCGTGGACAGGTTTTGATGATTCTGAGACTTTACTCAGAGTGTCTTTTCAATTCTCCTTCGGGAAAAGTTGGAGGGAAAGGACCAGGCGGGCTGTTAATACAATCCCAGAGTTAGAGATGATTATCTCTTTATCCGCTGTGTCTTCCCATGCATTGTGGGGAATTGAGACAAAAACCCCGGGGCCCTGGATTCTGGAAAGACATCCATAAATGACTGTTCTGCATCTCAGACTGACTGAGTGCACAGCAACAGGAGAGAGGGTGGACAGCAAAAACTGCTGTACCTCTGATTTCTTCTCAGAACCTCTGTCTTTCCTTCAGGGGTGTTGTGTTCCCGCCCACCTCGTGCATTTCTCTAGTTCCTTCTTATAATCAATTCAATACAATGATGCTGATTTCTCTCTCTCTCTCTCTCTCTCTCTCTCTCTCTCTCTCTCTCTCTCTCTCTCTCGCAGTGTGTGTGTGTGTGTGTGTGTGCCTGCGGGTGTGGTGTCTGGCATATATGTATGTACATGTATCAATGTGTACAAAGATGAGGATGTTAGAAGATAACTTACAAGAACCATGTCTCTCCTTCCACTGTCTGTCCCAGGGGTCAAACTCAAGCCACCTTGCTTGTCACAGATACCTTTACCCGCTGAGCTCTGCTTAAAAATCTGAGTTTTTTGAAACGAGATCTCCCATTCAGCTAGGCTGAGTGACATCACCTCTCCAGATCCAATTGCTTATGGTTCCTCAGGGTTACGGGTTGGTGTGCTGCCAAGCTCAGCTTTTCACATAGGTGATGGGGATCCAATTTCAGGTCCCCTTGCTTGTCCTCATCGTTTGGTACAGTTTCTCCATTGTTAGCTCCATGACTGCTCAGGTCCACCTTTCCTATGATATTCAGCTCCATGGGTCCTACTGCGTTCTCTGGATTTTTACTAAGAAGTCTAAAAGCGCCCGCTTCATGTTAAGAATAGAGCTCAACAACCAACCCTTTACCAGACTTGTCTCTTAGGAACACCCTTAAACCCATAATCCTGGCATTTTCTCTGAATTTTCTTGGTATCTCAGTAATATTTGTATTTTGAGAAACCCTAGCTGGTTCATTTTCTGGTTGTCCAGGAGCTGGAAGCTAGCCTGTTGTATGAACAGTTAGTTGTTCTCCTTTCCCCAGGAACTTCGCTAGACTCCCCACCACCCTTCCTTCCTATCTGCCTCCAATCACCTGCTCTTCCTTGGCTGCTCCAAACATGCTACTTACCCCTTTCTCCATGAGATTAACTATTTTAATACTTAGTATTCATAAATTTCTCTCCTCCTAATCATAACCCATGCAGATTTTCCTATCAGAAATAGACAGTGTACACTCACACCTATGCACAGTACTCCGTATGCTTATGGCTCTCTATTTTTTTTTCGTATAAGTGTAGTCTATCTTAATTTGTTATAGATGTTGTCCCTCAGTATCAAAGACCATTAAGGGTACCCAAATCTGACATGTTTCGGTGCCTTATATGGAATAAATTTGGATTTCCCCTACTAACATCCTCTCATATATCTTAGATCAATACTATAGTACTTATTATTCCTGATAAAAAGCAAATTCTGTGTAAGTGTAAACTAAACAATACTGTAGAGTTTAAGGAATAATGACCAGGAAAAAAGTCTGCATATGTTCAGTAGAAACATAATTTCTTTCCAATATTTTCAGTCTACAGTTGGTTGAATCCCCAGTTGGTTGACATGGCAGATACAGAAACTATAGATGTGAAGGACATGGTGTGGTTGACTATTTGCCTCTCTCCACCAGACTATAGGGCCCATGAGAGCAGCAATTTAATTTATGTGCTGTGCTGTGAGCCCAAAGCCTAGCACAATACCTAAGGAGATCTGGAGCTAAGTCATTATTAGGAAAGAAAGAAGGACAATCATCTGACATTTTGTTCCAGGATGACCGCAATAAGTGGAACGATATCTTTAGACTTCAGGCCTGCTATATAGTCCAAAAAAAATTTTTTTTTGCATTCAGAAGCTCTCTGGATGGATTGCAAATCTTACCACAATCTAGTCCCTGTCCCCACCCCCATTGTGTACTGAAGTCACCACACCTTCATCTAATAACCTGAATTCTTTCCTCCCTCTAGCCTACTCAGAGCCTCTTTCCTTTACTCATTATAAGGCTACACATTTACTAAATCACTCTAGAAAAATCTGTTCCAAGCCTGTTCTCCCCTGTAGCCATTTTGTACTGCACAGCTTTATTTCATTATCTTCCTGAAATGTATCAACAGCCAAGATGCCCTGTAGGGTAGAGCCTTGGTTTGTTTTACTCATCACTGCCTTCTGACAGCTTCTCCATATCCACTTGGCATGTGATAGGTGTTGGGTGTTGTTTGCTTAATGAATGAAGAATTAAGCTATCAACAGTCTCCCTCATGGCTAATAACTGTTCATGGGTTTGCTACCATAAACTGATCAGCTAGAGAACAGAAAGCTTAACACCATTCCTATCAGAAAATCCAAGAACAAAAACAGCTGGGCCAATGGTGGTGCACACCTTTATTCCTAGCAAAACCAAGTAGATCTCTGAGTTTGAGGCCAGCCTGGTCTACAGAATGAGGGTTCCACCACATCCAAGGTTATGGATAGAACCCCTGTCTCAGGGTCTGGGGTGGAGAGAGGGTGCAGAGTGCTAGGGGGACACATGGTTGTACAGAGAAGCTCTTGCTGTCATTGCAAATCATATTGGCCAAATCCTAATTTCTTGGGACAAGCTTCCCTACAGTGGCTTCCCAGCATCTGAAGCACCAGGTCTCAGCTGGTACACATCAGCCTTGAGCTATATCACCCGCTGTCACTGGCTTTTTATCTTGTAGCTCAAGTGAGATGTAGAATCATCCTTGTGGGAGATTTCTCTTTCTGTGGATTTCTTTCTGTGCTTTCTTTGGAGGTTGGGGGGTGGGTATCCCAGGGATAAAGAAACAATTGGTATGCTGAGCATTATAAACATCATATACTTAGGGTGGCATGCACTTGACTGTAGTTCAGAGATTTAGGGTCCTGTAATGGACATCCAAGCTCTATGCCAATATCTAACTATGTGAACACTCTGGTTATCATCTTATAGGAAGATCACTTCCGAAGTTATAACTCCTCCTGCTACCCATTTGATGATCATTGCTATTGTGTGTTCTCTTGCTTTACCTGAACTCTCATGTAAAGCACAGACCTTGTATGAAATAAAGTTTATGTAGACTCTTCTAGATAAACTTTCAATGTTTATATTTTGACATAAATTGTTTCATATTTTGACATATAAGAAGTATCAAAGACTGAGAAACAAAGTGAAAGACTCATCTGATATTAAATCATATAGAACTAAAACCTGCCTAGAATGCAGACAACTAAAAATGCCCCCCCCAAAAGTAATCCTTTCTCATAATTTTTTCCTCAGTAAAATTCAGTCCTGGGTACATTTCTTTTGTACTACACTCTCTCCTTCCAAATGGTTGTTACCATTTTGACTTCAGAGAATTTACAGTCAGGCAGTAGAAGACAAAACCATCAGCAAATAATTCTCAAAAGATAAAACCAAGGGACTCCAGGAAGGCAGGTAGAACAGGTGTCACTGTCTTCAAAACAACGGTAGTCGAGGTACAGTACTGGAGTGAACACACCACTGTGACCTCAGAGGACAGAGCCGGTGAAGGTTTATTTTATTTCTTGTTTTGGAATGTTAAGCTTGAGTTTGCTCCCCCTCTTCCATCTTCTGCAAATATGGTGACTAGAGTTGCCGGGTGAGGGAAAATCAACCAGAAAAAAAAAGCAGTAAGGAGTTTAGCCTCGGGCTCACACCTAGCCCATTGGTCAAATCTAGTCAGGTGATTCAAAGTGAACTGCAAGGGAGACTGGAAGGTTTAGGGGACTGAGTACCGTATTTAGTGTACACTAATTCTGCCGGCCATGTGAACAATGAGTGAATTTGCTCTCTTTCTAATTACTGGATAAAAGAAATATCTATGAACACTCACATTCTAAAGGGAGAGAGAGAGAGAGAGAGAGAGAGAGAGAGAGAGAGAGAGAGAGAGAAACAAAGATCACTGTTTGACCACACTGCCTCATGGGGTTTCTCAATAGATTTGCCACCAGTCCACATAAGCATTGAAAACTAACTCCAGTCTTTGCAACTTACCCTGGCAGGGGATATCCTTGCCCTGCATCACCTACTTCACAGGATCAAGTGACATATAGTAATATGTGTGGATGTGTTTCATAAACCATCAGTTGTTGTGCAAATCTATTCCATTACTATCTTCACCACTAGCATCTCCATGGCTACCAAAGTGGAGAGGGGCTGGAGACTGTCTTGGTCCATGTCTGCAAGCAGAGGGAAGTCCTGTTCATCCTTCTAACTTCCTCTTGTTTCTTTTTCTTTCTTTCTTTTTTTAATTAGTCATTCCATTCATTTACATCTCAAATGATATCCCACTTCCCGATTACATTCTCCACCAGCCCCCCCCAATCCCACATCTGCTCTCCCTCCTCCCTTTTGCCTGTATGAAAGTGCTCCCCCACACACCTACACTCTCCCCCCCACTGCTCTAGCATCCCCCTGCTCTGGGGCATCCAACCTCCCCGGGGACCAAGGGCCTCCCACCCATTGCTTTTGGGCAAGCCCATCCTCTGCTATGTATGTATCTGGAGCCATGGATTCCTCCAGGTACACTCCTTGGTTGGTGGGCTAGACTTTGGGAGAACTGGGTAGTCAGGGCAGCCTATGTTGTTCTTCTAATGAAGTTGCAGTCAGACTTTCATGATAATTATAATTTTAAAACATAGTCAAGCATGCCAATAAGAAGTATCTAATGCATAGTAGCTTTCCTATAAATACTAGTTGAGGTTGTTAATGAGTTCATAGCTAACAGACACAGACAGGGAATCCAACCAAGACTCTGGTAGATTATTTTTGAGTGAGGATCGCAAAGCTAGTTTATGCTGACAAATTTCAAAGCCACAAACAAGTACAACCAAGACATTTTATCTCACAGTTATACCCTCCTGTTGGATCCTCCTCCAAGTCTGACCACTGACTGGGCTAGCAAAGTGTGCGGGGAGGACTTTCTTAGGTAGCACCATCACGAGCCTGGGAGATGGGAATGTTGGGGACAAGGGTAGGTTCTTACACCTGGCTCCTGAACCCCAGGCCCCTGGACTGAAGGTGAATGGTTAGTCCTCCCCAGGGAGGGAGAAGGAAGCAACCTACTCTTGCTATCACAGGTCAAAAGTGAAGAATCATCCTGGTTCTCTGGCTGCTAAGCCTTGCCAGCTGCCAGGTATCCTAGTCCCAAACACATCTATTTGCCTGATGCTGGCAGGGGTCCTAGACTGACAGCTGACAGCTCTTCATGGGATACCAGGGGTTCTGCCTTGACAACAGGTAGAGAACTTCCCACGCAGCAGAACTGGGGTTTGGGAGGGGTTATGGGCTTAGTAATTTCTGGTCCCACTTTAAAAAAAAAAAAACAAAAAACAAAAAAAACTCCTCACTTTCAATTAGAATAGAGTGCCATCTCAAATCTTCTCTACACAAACCAACCAGCCAAGCCAAAAAGAAAAAAAAATAAACCCCAGAAGAAAAGAAAACAGCATTCATTTCACTCCCTTCAAAATCTATATACATGTTAAGTTGTTTTCTGTGGGGTTTTTCCATTTTTTCTTTTTTGATTTTTTTAAATGTTTTATATTTATTATTTTTTAAAATAAATTCAGTGTTCACATTTCTATAAAGAATTGATGCAGTTTCAGGATTGTGTGTGTGTGTGTGTGTGTGTGTGTGTGTGTGTCCATGTATGGGTTTGTGCAAGGGAACACAGGTTTCTGAGGAGGCCAGAATGTGGGATCCTCTGGCATTTGGGTTCCAGAGAGTTGTGAGGTTTCTTTGGGTCTGGGCTCTAGAAAAGAGTACATCTGCCAAAGTGGCAGACATTTGAGACCTGCCATGAGTCCAGCTCTCTCATTTTTAAGAAACAGGAAGAGAAGATGTAGGAGACCTCAGACACCAACCGATGGACCGTCTGGCCCTGTAGGACAATCTCGATCACATTCTGAAAGTTCTCCATTAGCAGCAGCTGGTTTGGAATGGAGAAGAAATCGAGAGGGAACACGGAAAGACTGTGGCACATGGCTCCCTCTTGCATGTTGTTCTAGTCTGA
>JADRCD010116499.1:0-11594 GCA_019843815.1 Montemys delectorum
CATGTGTAATAAGTAACACATTTATTATAATTAATAGAAAAGTGCCAGTTTAAAAAATTTGTACATGCCTGTATGTGCTAAATGAGTTTGATTATGATGAATTTGTCAATAAAAATGTATTAAGACACATAACATATGAATTTATGTAGCAAGCTGTAGCAATAAAAATTTGAATATGTGAGTTGTAATGTCCCCTAGTAATGCTATGAAAGCCTATTTTATCAGGAATGGAAAAGAAGTTTAGAATTCATACAATAAATAAGAAAGCGACTTCTTACTTTCACTAACTTACTACTTCAAAGAAAAAAGCAACCTGCAGTATGTACCACTCCACTAACTTGAATAGATCACTCTTTCTTTCTCGATGCTTGCCAGCTCATTATCATATCATGTAGTTGCCTTTTCAAGTCATTAGACAGAGACTTCCCATTTAAAACACATTAATTCTACTGCTCTTCTGAAACCTTTAGCCAGAGGTGGAAATTGATAACTGCTAATTCAAAGTATAAAAAGAAAGGTGTGGACTAGGATTGTATCTGTTAATAAAACTAATGGCTAAAACATCTTTAGCTAAGAAATACGTGATGATTATTCAGTCTTGTCTCCCATGCAATTAGTTTTCTTGTCAGATGTCCTAGTTTATTTACAATAATAATTCTTAAGAGGGGCTCTTTTGGCATTTATCAGTGGCAAAGTATTATTGTATGTGTGAGAAATATTTTAGCACAGTGGGCTCTTCGAATATACCTATACTCCTATAATGGGGCAAACTAAATCAATAGCTGTATCAGTAAACAATATGGTAGGATTTCCAAATTTCCCAGTGGTACATTGTGGGTAAGGGTTATCCCCATTTGACAATTTGGAGCTTACCTAAAATCATTGGTTCAGGCTTCCCACAAGAATACTCTATCTGCTTTTTTTATATATGTAAGTATATATAATAGACGAACATTATAATATGGACATACACACACACACACACACACACACACACACACACACTGAACACAGTTCTTGGTGGTTGTTTGTCATTATGTTACCACTATGATATACAGACTAACAAATATGTCTGTGCCAGTCAAGAAAAGGAAATTTTTTCTTCAAATTATTGGTCAAAGTAATTCCATAAGATACCTCAAACAGCATAGGCTATATCCACTACCCTTGTTTGCCTAGCAGAATGACAATGTAAAACCCTATCTTTGGTAACACAACAAAATCCTTGGAGGATTCACACTGGTATTGAACTTGAAGCTTCTTCCCTTAAGTCCATGTAGGAGTAGAGACCTCATAAGCTACCAAGAGAGGAATTAGTCAGTAATCCTACACAGGTGTTAATTCCATCTCCCACAGCAATCACTGTCCTGTAAATATATTCATGATAGTGAAATAGTGGTACTGATACATTGAGACTAATCAATGGCTTGTTTTTTTTTGGGGGGGGGGTCAAGACAGGGTTTTGCTGTGTAGCCCTGGCTGTCCTGGAACTCACTCTGTAGACCAGGCAGGCCTCGAACTCAGAAATCCGCTTGCCTCTGCCTCCCAAGTGCTAGGATTAAAGGCCTGCACCACCACCGCCTAGACTAATCAATGGCTTTCTAATTGAACTTAAGGCCATTCAAAAAGAAGCAATGCCTGGTACCACAGACATAGCCATTTATCATGGCATGAAAAGCTGTACAACCTAAATGAAAATTATCCACTACCATTTTTCTAAATACCTTTCTTATTCTACCTTTCAATTATTCTAAGCACTTCTCCTTCTACTGAAAGATACATTTAACTTCCATTGCTCCTCAAAGAAGCATCTTTTTGCCACAGATGTAGTCTGCTACAAAGATCCACCCCCGTTGAGACTGCAGAAAAACAGCTGGGCATGGTGGTGC
Organism: Montemys delectorum; assembly: GCA_019843815.1. NCBI lineage: Eukaryota > Metazoa > Chordata > Mammalia > Rodentia > Muridae > Montemys > Montemys delectorum. The sequence continues at coordinate 1,890 of JADRCD010116499.1, forward strand.
ATGCTGTTATTTCCAGCATTCAGGAAGCAGAGGCAGGTGGATCTCTGTGAGTTCAAGGCAAGTCTACAAAACCAGGATAGCCAATGCTATTACACAGAGACACCCTGTCTCAAAAAGAAAAAACAAAACAAAACAAAACAAAACATAAAACCAAACAAACATAAACTGCAGAAAAATAAATGGTTTTATATTTCCCAGTGTCAATGAATATAAGTCCTACACTTAACTCTTGGGAATTATCATCGTAGAAGGCATATAAAGATTGTAATAGCCAGAAGATGAGGATGCTTGCTATAGCACAGTATTTTCTCAATATGGTACAGACGTTGTTTTCATAAAATCACAACAATATGGTTCCCTAAACAAGAACTACATTATGAAAACATAGGCTGACATGTGAACATGGATTGAAGAATTTCACAAAGCCATACTCCTAGATGAAGACTTCCTGGTAATTAATTGTAGGGCAGTTGTCTGTTCAGGCAACCCCTACAGCTTCCCCTGCAGGAGGGAACTACTTGTGCTCTGTCATGGAGACAGTGCCCCAAGCTCCCAGTATTCTATCTGACCACAACCAGGTATGGCCTGCCCCACAGACAGACACCCGTACCTCACAATATGTAAGGGGCAGTTCGCCCCTCCCATCTCTCTTGCCTTCTTCCTCTCTCTCTTGCTCTTTGTTCTCTCTTGCCTTCTTCCTCTCTCTCTTGCTCTTCGTTCTCTCTCTTGCATTCTTGCTCTCTTGCTTCCTTTCTCTCTTGCTCTTTGTTCTATCTCTTGCCTTCTTGCTCTATTTCTTTCTTCCTCTCCTTTCTGTCTCTCTCCTTCTCTTCTCCTCTCTTTCCTCTCTTTCCTTTCTCTCTACTTGACGGGCCTAATTTCTCTTTCCTATAATAAAATATCTCACTTATGCATTGCCTCCTTTTAACTAACTAAAGTGCAATGTTGCTCCAAGCTTCAGCAGCAGAAAGCTCCAGACAGTGGCAGAGGGCAGAAGGACTCAGGTATGAGTGGCAGAGAGTCCCAGGCCTCAGCAGAGAAACACAGGCCCATATAGAGGCTTTAAAAAAAGGAAGAATGATGGAAATTATACATATATATGTATACATATATATACATATATATGTATATATGCCTGTGTATGATATTAAATTATGTATTTATATATTACATATGTTATATAATGTGTCTAAATTACATATAAATTATATATTATAAATTATATAGATTATACATTTTATATATACTTTTTTCATGTTTCTTGTGTATAAAAATTGTGCACTACTTATCTGGCCTAAGAATAATCTACACTACTATAACTGTTTTATCAAGCAGTATATATTCTGGTATATATTCTTCCTCTAATTTAAAGAAGATTAAATTTGATCAAAGGGAATCCTTACAATGTTGTTGAAGTTTCTGAGGGACTTTCTCAGTCTGTAAACTATTCATATTAGAAGTAGAAAAGCCAGAGCTTATATCTTCAGTACCTTTGTAAAATACCTAGCCTGTTGTTAAACAAACACATTGCTGTTAAAGAGTAGGCAGAAAAAGGGAGGTCCATTGCTACAGTGTTCCTAACCTGTAAGTTTGAACTTCAGTGGAAGAATTCCTTGTCAAAGATTTAGCACAAACAGAGAGTAATAATGATAGATACCCACCATTGAACTATGGCCTACACACATACACAAACATACACATTTCTACACACATGTGCACATGTATAATTATATTCACATGCATATACCCCTCAAACATTCATGTCAATAAAAGATGTTTATGAGAGTTGTACTTATCTTAAATTCACAGTGCAAGAGTGTGTAATAGAGGATTACAAACTTGAGGACCCTCTCTGCTACATACTCTCATATTAAAAACAATGAAATAATCAAAAACCTACCAGTCATAAAACTATCAACTTCCACCTAAACAACTATGTCAATATTTTCTATCTTATTTTGCAGCAAAGAAAGTTTCTAAACCAGGTGTATAAAGCTTTTCTAAGTCCTGCTACAAAGGGTTTCTCAAGCTATTATGTAGGATTTCAAGAAAGTCAAATTCAGAAATATTAATCAATTGGGAAGCAGACAGAATTATTGATAAAAATGTCAAAAGTAAAGAAAATATTGGGAAATCATTGTGGAATAGTTGGCATTTGCAAAACAAAAACTAAATCAAAGCATGTCTTTATTAAATTCTTATTCTTCAAATAAAAATAGCTTAATTATGTTTTATAGAGTTTAATAGCAGAATAATAGAATTGTCTAATAAGATCACTAAACTCAAGGAATATTAAATTATACAAAAATACATTAAAATATTTTCATGTGTGTTGCTTAAAAGGAGTTATGACACTTCAATTAACAACACTACTCAGAAGATATATAGATTATTTAACAAATTCCCTAAGAGAAATATTGAAAATAACCTTTCAAATTCTTGGTCAATAAAGCTCAAAAGCCTTGAAAAACTCTATAGGCTATTGTAGTTACCCTTGGTTGTCTCCTAGAGACTGTATGTTGAAGAAATTAGGTGTTTGGACAAAGGATTGGGGAGATTCAAAATAGATTGGACCTGGAAGACACTTTTCAAGCTACAAAGAGAGAGAAGCAACTGATAGTCTTATTAGCTGAGATGCCTACGAACCACTACAATGAATAGCATGGCAGAATGTCCCTAAAGGTGTGATAATGACACTTGCATGTTGGCAGCTCTCTCATTGGACATAACCCTCTTGATTCACGGCCCTTGAAACACATGAAAATTCCTAGTAGTGATGTCACAGATTTTAGAGAACTATGTGTTACCATTTTTAAACAAGCAAAGTTCTTTTACTACTACTACTACTACTACTACTACTACTACTACTACTACTATTATTATTAAATTATTTTATCTATTTACATTTCAAATGTTGTCCCCATTCCTGATCTCCCCTCCCAGAGTTCTTCACCCTTTCATCTGAGATGGTGATCTCCCACCTACCTACCCACCCCACCTCACCCCCACTAGCATCCCACTTCCCTGGGACATCAAGTTTCTACAGGATTATGTGAATCTTCTCCCTCTGAAGCCAGAAAAGGCAGTTCTCTACTACATGTATGTCAGGAGCCACAGACCAGTCTTTGGTTAGTGGCTTAGTCTCTGGGAGTTGCCAGGGATCTGGTCTGTGTGTGCTGATATTGTTGTTTTTCCTATGGGGTTACATTATGCTTCAGTTCTTTCAGTTCTGCCCCAACTATTCCTGAGGGGTCCTCAACATGAATCCAATGGTTGGCTATAAGTATCTGCATCTGTCTCAGTCAGCTGCTGTTAGAGCCTCTCAGGAGACAGCCATGTTAGGCTCCTGTCTGAAAGCACAACATGGCATCAATAATAGTCAGGGTTTGGTGCCAACGCATAGGATGGATCCCAAGTTGGGCCCGTCACTAGATGGTCTTTCCATCAGTATCAGTTCCATTTTTGTCCCTGTGTTTCCTTTAGACAGCAAAAGTTGTGTGTCAAAATTTTTGAAGATGGGTGGGTGGCTCAACTGGCAGCTAGGTCTATCTACTGGATGGCAGAGGTTCTAAGTGGTTATGCTTACACCTACAAATAAGTGCCATGCTCAGCCTTCATCAAAGAAGGCTCTCTTGTTTTTCAGATGAAGAGTAGTACAAGCACCACAACTTGTCAGAATAGACATAAACACTGACTGGGATGTGTCCAGACGCAATAGTTCTATCTACAGCATAAATTCTGCACATAGTGCTCAGAGACAATGATGTTGACTACAGTGAAAGAGCTTCAGGATGATGGCATTGCCTTACAGATCTGCAGCAAATCCAAGTGACACCCAATGAAATCTTCATGATGTCATTTTACTATGAAACCCATAGTAAAATAATACAACTGACAGAGTATATCAGCTGGATATGTGATGCTCAACATGCTCAACATAAGAAACATGGCAAAGTAATCAATGTAATGCTTCTAAGGTTAATCAACAATAGATTATTGAGGAAACATGGAGACCACAATAATAAAATAGGTAAACATTACATTTCTATGAATATCATGAGACTAGAGATAATTGTAGAACATCAATGCATGATATAAATGAGAAATTTATTTAGAATGATTACACTGTAAGGAGTTAAGAGAGTTCTGTAAACTGAATAACCCCTTAAGTGAGACAAATAGTTTAGAGCAACAACAAACAATGTAAGCCACAAAAAATAATAAACTTGAAGATTGGTTTATTAAAATAATTTCTTTGATGCTGTAGAAATGGCAGTCCCACTGTTGAGACACCATGGGTGTAGCTTCCCTGAAATCTCTTGTAAGATAAAATACAGTGGAAGAAAATTGTTGCTGTACAGAAAGACAAAGAGGTTTGTGGTTATCTCATGCAGAGTCTAGAAGACAGTAACTCATCTTCTATGAGAGTAGGTTGTATCACATTTTTCACGCATGGAAATGGCACAAAAGGGAATTAAATTCGATCTCTGTGTTTTGATTGGTTGCAGTTCTCTCTGAAGGTCTCTCACCTGTTATATCTACAACAAAACACCAGCATGGAATGATCCCAGGGACCACTGAAGAGGAGACAGAATGGTTGATTATAAGAGACAGAGATACAGAAAGTCTACCGTGAGATTGTATCTCTTAGGAATTTCAGAGAAGTAACACCCATGAAGGTTCAACAATGCAGCTGCCTGAGCAAGGCTTGAACAAGGGTAACTTCTACACACATGCTAGCACAAAAGAGGTAAATTCACAGTCTTCCAAGTTCTAGACAAGGAACTACAGGAAATTAAGAAATACTGAGTGAGAGAAACAATCTTCCCCAGGAAAAACCCTACCAATTTGCTATACAGTATTAGTTTCATCTTTGAAATATGTACTACAAGTTGTATTTAACATTACATTGACTGAGCAGACTGCCTAGAAATATATAGGAAGAATTAATGCACAAATACATACATACATACAACTATATGTTTTACATATATGTTATGAACATACATCTATGTGTAACAGTAATTAAAGAAAAAGAGATCATGGTTGGGAAAGGACTGGTATATGGGAAGGAATTGAGGGAGGAAGGGGAAGGACAAATTGAAGTAATTATTTTCTTTCTTTCTTCCTTTCTTTCTCTTTCTTTCTCTCTTTCTTTCTCTTTCTTTTCTTTCTTTCTCTCTTTCTTTCTCTTTCTTTCTCTTTCTTTTCTTTCTGTCTTTCTTTCTTTCTTTCTTTTTTCTTTCTTTTTTCTTTCTTTCTTCTTTAATCTTTTTTTACAGTCCAGACTTTATCCCTCTCTTACTCTGCCCACTGACTGATCTCATCCCATACCTCCTTCCCCTCCTATCCCCTCCCTGCAGTCTCCAAGAGGATATCCCTACCGCCCTCTCTCCACCCCTTATACCTCATCAGGCCTCTTCACTCCCTGGGGCTGCAAGACTCTCTACGGTTAGGTGCATCTTCTTTCACTGAGGCCAGACCCAGCAATTCTCTGCTGTATATGTGTTGGGGGCCTCATATCAGCTGGTGTGTGCTATCTGGTTGATGGTTCAGTGTCGGAGGGATCTAGGGGGCCCAGGTCAGTTAAGACTGCTGATATTCCTATGGGGTTGCCCTCCTCCTCAGCTTCTTCCAGCCTTTCCTCAACTCAACCATAGAAGTCAGAAGCTTCTTTCCCTTGGTTGGGTGCAAGTATCTGCATCTGACTCTTTCAGTTGCTTATTGGGTCTTCTGGAGTGTGACCATGCTAGGTTCCTTTTTGTGAGTACTCCATAACATCAGTAATAGTGCCCTTGAGCTGGATCCCAATTTGTGCCTGTCACTGGACCTCCCTTTCCTCAGGCTCTTCTTTATTTTTGTCCACAAATTTCTTTCAAACAGGAACAATTCTGAGTCAGAGTTTTTGACTGTGCATGGCAACCCTATCCCACCACTTGATTCCTTGTCTTATTCTAATTTCCAAAAGATATATTAAATTTAAAAAGGAAGTTAAAGTTGTTGCAGTTTACTGTGCATTTACAAAATACCAAGCATCAAATATTTTTTAAGTTTTTATTATTATTTGTGAGAATTCCATACATTACACAATTAATTATGATAACTACTCCCATTAACTCCCTTCCAACCCCCCATTATGCTAATCTCCTAATGTTTTGCTTATTTTCTGTTTGATAACATAAAATCGAACTTATACTGCTTAAATGTGCATGAGATTGGTGCAATCCACTTAAATATTGAATGTCTACCAGTATATAAAACCTCAAAAAGAAGATTTACCCTCCTGAAGCAGCTATTAACTGCAGATAGCTCTAAGTAGGGGATACAGAACTCTTAAACAGTAAAAAAAAAGCATTCATACAAATTTTTATCAAAAAGAGAATACTCTTAAATATTATGTATAAAATATAATTAGTAAGAAAATTTCCAATAACTTCACAATCAGATATAAAAAGTCATAATACAAAAATATTGAGAACAAAGAACAATGACTCATGTATAAGAATTCCCAAGAGTTATGACTGACCTCCTTAGTTTCTCACATATATATTAGCTTTCTTATTGATGCAACATAATGCCAATATAACAATCTAAGAAATGGTTAACTTTGGCACATGATTCAAAGCCATAGTCAATCAGTATGAGGAAGCATTGGTGGTAGGCGTATGAGGCAACTACTCACATGTATAAATGCTAGATGTATCTCTTCTATTATTTCTAAGACTCAAGCTCATAGGCTAGTGTTTACATTCTCAGAGCATTTATCTTTTAACCTCAGCTCAATCCACACTTCTTTTTTCTTTATTAGATATTTTCTTTATTTACATTTCAAATGATATCTCCTATCCCAGTTTCCCTCTGGAGGGGAAAAAAACTGTTTACCCCCTCTCCCCCTGCTCACCAACCCACCCTCTCTACTTCATGGCCCTGGCATTCTCCAATACTGGCCTTCACAGGACCAAGGGCCTCTCCTCGCATTGATGACCAACTAGGCCATCCTCTGCTACATATGCTGCTGGAGACATGAGTTCCACCATGTGTACTCTTTGGTTGGTGGTTTAGTCCCTGGGAGCTCTGAGGGTACTAGTTAGTTCATATTGTTCTTCTTCCTAAGGGGCTGCAATCCACACTTTTTTAAGCATATGCTCACAGGTTTGTCTCAGCAGGTGATTCTAGATACTCTCAAGTTGACCATCAGTACTTACTATCATGTTCTGCATATCACAGAACAATGAAACTAGCCTTTTACGTTTTAACAATTAAAGAAAATTATACTAAGATTTTGCTCAAACTTCTTTTCAAGAGTGAACAAAAAATGAAATCATTTACAGACTAAATTTGTAAAGATAATTTGCCGCCATATACATGAACAGTAAAAACAATTTTAAATTATTCCTTATATATAAACTGTGAATTTATGCATGATTCTTCTGTATAAAAAATATATTAATTGCCAGGCAATGGTGGAGTATGCCTTTAATCCCAGCCCTTGGGAGGCAGAGGCAGGCGGATTTCTGAGTTCGAGACCAGTCTGGTCTACAGAGTGAGTTCCAGGACAGCCAAGGCTACACAGATAAACCTTGTCTCAAATATATATTAACTGATGTATTAAATATCTCATAGCAAATATAAGTGCCTTGAGAGTAACACAGTGAGTTGAAACTACTATCTTTAATCAAACTTGATTATAGGAATGAATACATTGTGGAAGTTGTAAATGGAGTTTATTTTTTTTATTTTATAATATCTTCATTATTAAATTCTAATGTGTGAAGACTAGAAAAATATTGTGTCCATGTTTTGTTAACCAGTCATTCGTTAAAACCCATGTTTGGTTGCTGAGCTGAAAGACCTGAATAAAACGAATGTAAAGAAAGGAATCGATATCTAACCAAGCTGTGCATTCTAATTCTTCAGAGTATAGCTTTAGGAAACTGAAAATCACTAAACATCCATTAACAAGCAAATCAATGAAAAATATGAGAAATATACACAATGTAATAATGCCTTATTATTTGCAGCAAATGGATGTAATAATCAGATATTGTGTCATTTTGAAAAAAGTTAATGACATGAGGACCTATACTACATATTGCTGCTTATATATAGATGCTGAAAAACATTAACCTGAATGGAGAATAGTGATTAGTGGGGACTGAGAAAGCTGAAAGTTTAATGAGTATTTTGAGAGAGAGTATACAAAAAATGAATAACTTTTATTAATCTACACCTCAGTGATGGGTCTCTGTGAATTACCTAGTATATATTGTGTAAATAATTAAAACAGAGTGTTAGGAAGCCTCAGAACACAAAGGAAGAAAAAGACATGGAAATATTAATAGTTCCAAGTTTCTTAGTTTATATTATATACATAGATCAAAAGCTCACTTGTGTTATCAATTAAAACAACAAAATTAAAATATATACAAGTATATAACTTTTTGGAAACAATATTTACACGGGGATGTAGAATTCCCAGATTACATATCCTTGAAAACTTAACATTCTTTCATTATTGAGATTTATTTCATAGCATCTTCTGCCACACACTAGGACAGTTAACATTAAATAAAAATCAGAAGGACTCACTTGAAGGAGACACTGATCTTTGGTATTGGTGGTAGAGGGAGTATCATTTAGTTTTTAAGCATTCCATTAGCGTATTTTATTCATAAAAGGGGTTAACTCAGTTTTCTTATAAAAGCAGGATTGCACTCTTTTAAACAGATCCTAGACACCATACCAATGACTATACTACTGGAAAACCACATTTAATTTTTGTTATCAACAACCTCATATCATCCTATACCCCATCCTATATTGATATTTTTCTTTCTTTAGTTGCAAGGTAAGTAGAGTTTTGCTTTCTCTCAATATATGCTCCATTTCCTTACTGGCACATTCTCCAAACTAATTCCCCAATATAGTACATATGATAACTTGTAAAGCATTTCACATTAATAAGAAATATATGATATAAAATAAGAGATATATCTCAAGTACTACATACCAGTCACAAATTCACTAGTATTTTATATAAATCATTTAATAACTCAGTGATCAGCACTGATCAGGTGCAGACGAGAAGGAAGCATGAAGAAGTATATGGAGCTTTCCCTATTAGAGGAGCTCTGCATTTATTTTCCTGAAATGCTTTCTATAAGGCTTACACAAACATGCTATGGTAATAATTTTATCAACTTTTTTAAAAAAATCTTTTTATATAAGCAAAATATCAATAAATAAATATCTTGTTAGAACTGAATTTTACCAGCACAACTTTACAAGCATTTATATAACACAATTTTAACTCAGTATTTTGAGTCAAAAATATTTTTTTAAAAAAAATGGATCATATTTCTGATGCACTGGTTCATTTTGCGTGTCAACTTGACACAGACTGGACTTATCCCAGAGAAGGGAGCTTCAGTTGGGGAAGTGCCTTCATGAGATACAGTTGTGGGACATTTTCTCACTTAGTGATCAAGCAGGTAGGGCCTCTTGTGGGTGGTGCTATCCCTAGGCCAGAAGTCTTGGGTTCTATAAGAGAGCAGGCTGACCAAGCCAGGGGAAGCAAGCCAGCAAGGAACATCCCTCCATGGCCTCTGCATCAGCTTCTGCTTACTGACTTGCTTGAGTTCCAGTCCTGACTGTCTTTGGTGATCAACAGCAATGTGGAAGTAAGCTGAATAAACCCTTTCCTCC
>JADRCD010116620.1:0-15104 GCA_019843815.1 Montemys delectorum
GAAACTGAATTTCAGGTAAATTTTCTAAGTATATAATTAGTATTGGAGTTGTAACTCTTTATTGCTACATTCAATTCTTGGTTTTATTTATGTATGTTCTATTCACTGAGAAATGATTTAGCACCAAACACTTTAGATCATATTCACTTGCAAATTATTCATTTGCTTGTTATAGAAAAACCTAAATCACCTGAGTATTTTTCTATCCTGAGAGAATCAATATGTTCTCTCCCTAAGGCATGCTATATACTTCAAGAAAATTTCAAAGGGCTGGTGTAAGAAGGAAAATACACAATTTTCACAGCTTGCCTTATGGGACTGAAGCAATCATTTTCTGTGTAAGAAGAAAATCTATTATATAAAATATTTATGAAATGTTTAGATAGATTCTTCTTAAAAAACTATATACTGCAACTGAAGCATATGTCTCCTATGGAGACTTATTGTGTCTTATTTTGACAATGTATTTGCTGATTAGAAATCTGTTTTTCTTCCACAAGAAAAAATCAGATTACAAGAAGTAAGAATAAGGGTTATATTTCAAATTAGGAAAAACTATGAAATGCATACAAATTTTAAAGCCTGAAAACCAATAACTGTTTTGAGCTCATTGGAGATTTTGTTGTTATTAAGTGTTTTAAAGAAAATTTAACTTTATTTCTAAATGTTAAGTGTTCAATATAGAATCATTCAGTCTTTTATTGAATTTTCTTATATAAATTATCTGTTTCATAAAATGAATCAGATATGTAATTCTGTGTTCATTTCAAGAGTTAATGATACCTAAGTATTGATACAACACAAAAAATTTCCACAACAAATCTTCTGAAACTAGCACAATAGAGAAGACTTGCAAATTGTGACATGGTCTAGTTGATTCTCAATTCTAAATTCAATAGAAGTATGTTGAGTCATTTATTTTACAGGTTGTCACATTGACTGTAAAGGAAAGCACACACACACAAGCACACACACATACACACACACACACACACACACACACACACACAATCAACCCTTCTAGTGTTAGGATAAAGCAACACCTGAAGTTACTGTTTTCTCATGTCATCTCTGTGTTTCTGGTATTACTGCAGTAATATGTGCGTTGTGACAAAGGTGATTTATTCCATATCTTTCTTCCATACTGATCATTATTTGTTAAAAATATTACATCTATGTATTTTTTACCTTTGTAATTTCTTTCTAGTAAAGTCAATTAGATAAAATTATCATCAATCCAAACATATATTTATGGTATAGAAGTGTTTGTGTTGTAAGTATGTATCATAAAATATTTAAATGATACACATAATTTTGACTACAGGAGTTCTTACCAGATACCTAAGGAGAATTAGATAATTAACTCTGTATAATTTGGTATTGAATGGATTACATTGTCAAATTTCTAAAAATCTTTGCTTTAGAACCAGAAGTGTGAGAATGTGAATTATTTGCAAGAAAAAATATTAGCACAAGATTGGAATGAATTGATCTTTAAACTCATGACCTTTAGTAACCAAAACTAAAATATATTGGAAATTTATCTAAATATGCTTATTACCTGACTTTAAGCAAATGTAGATAAGCAAAATATTTGTAAAATCTTTTAAACCCATGAGACTGCTATATAATATTTATAACCTCATTGAACTTTTTTGAGATATGTAAGGTATGTATGTATGTACTTATATCTTGTTTTAACCCATTAATGCCTCAATACTATGAAATAAAATGCTTTATTCTTTAGTACTAAATAAAATATAAATTCATAATTCATTTCACTTTATTCATTGTTTACATGTTTTTAGTAAGTCTCATAAAAATCTGCAATAAGCTGCTGCTAAGATTGAAGAAGCTATAATATCAAAAATAAGCTTAATCAATGTTACTTTATACTTATTTGTACTTACTAATCCTACATTGATATAAAAGAAACAAGTTTTCCCAGCTTACCATGTCAATAAATAGTAAATCTGAGATTTAAACACAGAAATTTCATTCAAAATATAATATTTCTAATTCCTTACAGCTATCCTTTATCAGCTATGTGAAGGTTACATTTGGGATATAGCCATGTATTCTTCTATGTATATATAAGTTAACATATGCCTCAGAAAGAGTTGGAATGGTGGACCATCTACTGTCACTTTATTCAGTTAGACCTATCTAATTTATATTGTGTTCTTGATATTTTGTAGGAAACATTTACACATATATCTTAGGATTTTTTAAGTAGAACATGAGGAATGGAAAAAATGGCAATGAAAATTACTGAACTTAAATTCATTTTAGGATGTTTGATAAACATGCTATTTTCTTATATATTTTGTATGTGTTAATACATGTATTTATAAATAATTTCATTAACATATTCAAATTAAAATTGAAGCTATTATATTTGTGTATATTTATGAAATTGTACTGTTTTCTTTACACATACCTGGGGGTTTTTGGAAATTTTGAATTTTAGATTTCTGAAATTATAAGAACTTAATGAATTTTTGTATGTTTAAACCCATTATTGACTCTAAAAGAAGTAAGACTACATATCTAAGACCATTCTTGAATACAAAAAACAAGTTTTTCCTTCTTTTAGAATCACCTAATTGCTGTACAGATTATAATTGGAAGTTTCAATGCAACAATTACTATGTGTTTCATAGTCAGTATAAATCAATAGGTCACAGATGATTTAGCCAAGCCTAATGTAGAGAGGTTGTTCATAAATTCAAATATGTTGACTTCTCTGAAATCCTAAAGAGAAAGCAACAGCATTGTTGAAGGTCTATTTTTTTTTTTTTCGAAACAGGGTTTCTCTGTGTAGCCCTGGCTGTTCTGGAACTCACTCTATAGACCAGGCTGGCCTCAAACTCTGAAATCTGCCTGCCTTTGCCTCCCAAGTGCTGGGATTAAAGGCTTGCATCACCATTGCCTGGCTGATGGTCTATTTTTCTGATTCTAGGGATTGAAACCAGGATTTGTTCACAATATGTAAGCAGGTTACATTACCAGTGCCTCATAATGAACACTTGCTGTGACTTTTATTAAATCTGATATTTAAGTTTCAAACACAGAGGCTTCACACCTGATCCAAGATTTTATCAGAATTTCTTGCTACTGCATGTTTTCGGCTTATATCATAATAGTTTTTTTTAAAAAAATATTTCCATAATGATTAATACTGATTGTCACTGAAAGATATTTAGCTTGTAGTAAATTTCTCAATTCCATAGAACCAGTACTAAGAGGAAAACCAAACATTAGAAAAAAATGTGACTCATATTATATTCAAATATATGTTTTTGTTGTTGTTGTTGTTGTTGACTTTTTTGAACAGGATCTCTTTTTGACCCTGACAAGTTTACACATAGTTATGGAGACTAAGCTATACTCATTTAAACAAACAGAGGTCAATCCTAGATTTATGATTAAAGATATGAGTCACCATGCCTGGCCATAAGATAGAATTTTTCATGTGCACAAATCCTAGCCTTGTTAGATCTCCCATATTATACATTAAATTTTTTTAAAAAAAGTAAAGGAAAAATCACCAAAGGTTAAAAAAATAGGTAAGGGACAATGTTCATTTCAAGAAAGAAAAGTGAAAATACTAAAATACATTTTAAAAGGTATTTGCTTTCTTTAATTTTATTTTTCATTTTCAAAAGGCTCATCTGCCCCTTTATAAATTTTTCTGTTCATCATCGTTCATCATGAGTAAATGAAATGAGAAGTTGTCAAAAGAAAGTCAGCCCTGAGTGAGTTTGATATCTAAGACAAATTCACTCCTTGTTCTATTATCTCATATTCATCAATTGATGCTCATTCAATTTTTTTTCTGTTAAACTCTAGTGATCTAATTATCACTGTCTATATATGACTCAGACACTGAGGAAACTTATTTGTTAGACCCTGTGTATAACATTTGATAAATATTCATGTTGATAATTGTGAACACCATGTAATATGAAAAAGTGAGAAAAATTAGCAAAGAATAATGAACATTTTCAAGATTAAATTTGCTGATTCTAACTGTGAAAAGCATAGCAAAAAATGTAAAAAATTGACTTTTTTCTTTTTATTTCTTTTAGGCTAAATTTAGTTTTATAGATGTATGAATTCAACAACAGTACATAAGGCTTTATATTTTATAAAATATATGTACATCATTCTTAAGCTATAATTAGATAAATCATCCGATGGCAAACATGAAATTTTCATATTTATAATTTTTAATTCACTTCATTTCACTGAACATTATTTTAGTCTGATAGTTTGACTGTATGTGCTATAATATTTTCACCAATATTAGTCATATAATTTCACTTGACAAAAATGACTCATCTATCTAAAGTTTCCACAACTCTTCCTCTTTTCTACTCTATGAAATCACACGTATAAACAAAGCTTTCAAAGTATTTTGAATTAATTTTTAACTCAATAGTGCATTACTTATTCTCGACTTCTTTATTACAGCTCCAGTCTCCAAGGGGAAAGTGCTCATTATGAATTTCTAAAACACAAGCCCAGGGATGTGAAGATAGACACAGTTCTCAAAAGGCATTGACTTTATACATTGTAAGAGTCAGAAATGTCGAGACACCAACCAGGTTACACTGTACAAAGAATTCAAGTAAACAATGTGACAGACATTCCCATGTTTGTACTAACAGGCTTCACTGATGATGCTGACATGCAAGTATTGTTATTTCTTTTGTTTCTTGTGATTTATCTTTTCACTCTTATAGGGAACTTAGGACTTGTTTTGCTAGTCATTGGAGATTCCAGGCTTCACAATCCCATGTACTATTTTTTAAGTGTTTTATCATTCCTAGATGCCTGTTATTCCACAGTGGTCACTCCGAAGATGTTGGTCAATTTTCTTTCAAAAGATAAATCTATCTCATACCCTGGTTGTGTGACAGAGATGTTTCTCTTTGTTACATTTGGAACCACAGAATGCTTCCTGTTAGCAGCAATGGCTTATGACCGTTATGTAGCTATCTACAGTCCACTTCTGTATGTAGTGAAAATGTCACCTAGAGTCTATATACCTCTAATCATAGTTTGTTATTCAGGTGGAATTATGCATGCTACTATACACACAGTGGCTACCTTTAGCCTTTCTTTCTGTGCATCCAATGAAATTAGGCATGTCTTCTGTGACATTCCTCCATTGCTTGCTATCTCTTGTTCAAACACAAATATAAACCAGCTTCTGCTCTTCTATTGTGTAGGTTTTATTGAGATTATCACCATCCTGGTTGTCCTGGTCTCTTACACTTTCATACTCTTCGCAATTCTTAAGATGAATTCTGCTGAAGGGAGGAGAAAAATATTTTCTACATGTGGTTCTCACCTTACAGGAGTGTCCATTTATCATGGGACAATTCTTTTCATGTATGTGAGACCTAGTTCTAACTATGCTTTGGAACATGACATGATTGTGTCTACATTTTATACTATTGTGATTCCAATGCTGAATCCCATCATCTACAGTCTGAGAAACAAAGATGTAAAAGAGGCAATGAAAAAAATTTTTGAGAGAAATTTGTTCATGAACAAAGTGCATTTTAAATTTTAATAACTCTAAAATAATGTCTGTTATAAATCTGTATTTTACAGTGGAAAACACTCCCGAGTTTTGTTAATAGTGCCCATGTTCCAAAATGTTAGTGTTAAGTTGTTATTACTATTTAGTTACTGTTTGTTAAAAATAGGAATGAGCACTATCACTTACATAGCTATGGATGAATTCAAACACAGGTATATTAAAATTACTATGGATATATATGCTGTTGTTATTAAATTATTTGAATTTTCAATAGCATTCAGGTCTTTAGGAATCTATTCTTTAGAATTTTCTCATTTTGGTTGTAATAAGTCCTCTTCCTCTAAATTTAATATGTCATGCTTTGGTTTCCTTCTTCCCCAGGTATAATGCTATTGCTTGATTTCTCTTAACATACTCCTAACAAACTAACCACCTCAGGTAGTTTTAGACATATTCCACTTAGGCCATAGACTTTTTCTCTTTTTCTTTAGCTTGATTTTTTTTTCTTTCTCTCTTCCTTTCTCACTTTCTTTCTCTTCCTTCCTTCCTTCCTTTCTTTCTTTCTTTCTTTCTTTCTTTCTTTCTTTCTTTCTTTCTTTCTTTCTTTCTTTCTTTTTTCTTTCTCTCTATATCACTGACTGCTCTAGAAATGACTTTTTTAGATGAGGCATCCCTCCAACTCACCAAGATCTACCCACCTCTGCCTCTGGAGAGGTTGAATTAAAATATAAGCCACCATAAAAGGGTAGCCATAAATTTTTAAATTCACTATTCAAAGGTATAAATTCCAGTGTGCTATAAAAGAAATAAAATAAGATCTACAGGGAACTAAAGTAAACACACTGATACAATATGCATATTAAATTATAAGACGATTCTATAGTTGTGAATTTCCATATTTTTTTAAAAGCTTTTTCTTGCACCTGGTCAACACAATCTCTGCCCCCATTTAAGCATTCTTATTCATTATTTTCCCATTCTTACAGTTTCTAATTTTATAAAATCTCACCACTAACGATCATTTTATTTCATTTTATGAAAAGTAACACATTTAAAGCCAAACCACTATTATTTTTCATATTAAGGTATGTGACATGAGTAGAATGGAATAAAGAATTTTCCTACTTCATAAATAAAATTGATATCCCTATCTTATCATAGTTACATGTTAACAGTATGCCAGAATTATTTTGTTTGGCATTGTATAACAGTCTATCAAAATATAACTTTCTTTAAATTTTTGGAGGGAATGACTTTTTTTTATTAATCATTTTATTAGTTTAAATTTCAAATGATATCCTCCTTCCTGGTTACCCCTCCACAAACCCCCATCCCATCCCTCCTCCCCCATTTCTCTCTTCCTCTTTGAGAGTGCTCCTCCACCCATTCACCTACTTTCACTTTACCCCTCCAGCATCCCCCTAAGCTGGGGCCTCAACTGTCCCTCCTCTTCCCATTGATGTCAAATAATACCATCCTCTGCTATGTATCTGGAGTCCTGGATCCCTCTATGTATGTTTTTGGTTGGTAGTTTAGCCCCTGGGAGCTCTGGGTGGTCTAGTTAGTTGATATTGTTTTTCTTATAAGGGATTGCTCCTTCAGTCTCCTAGCTCTTCTATTGGGGTCCATGGGCTGAGTCCAATGTTTGACTGTAAGTATCTTTATCTGTATTGATCAAGGAGGGGTTGATTTAGTCAAGTATTTTTTTTATGATTATATACCTGTTTTCAAATGAAGAAGCATAGCAGTTATCAAAGAAGGCAATGATGAATAATAAAAAGACTAATTTCATTTATAATTAAGTATGTATTTTAAATGTTTAGCAAATTCATTCATGAAAAACAGACACTCAATGACACTTTTTGCCAGAAATTTGATTGCATTATGAACCTTGAGATTATGTTATTTACTGAGAAAATCTGTTTCTAGTTGTTATATGGCTCAACCCTTAGTACACATCTTTAATCACTTTGGGAGGAATACAAACATGCCCTTAATACACATCTTTAATTTCAAACAATGAAGGTAAACATAATTTGTAGAAGGAGGTAGCTGGCAGTTGTTTTAGGCAGGAACACTTCTGGGTCAGAGATTTTGACTGTGGGTTGGTAACACCACTTCTCTTCTTGAAGCCCTGTCTTTCAACTAGATGTGGATTCTTTGAGTTTCCTATCTCCACTGTTGGGCACTTCATCTAAGGTAACTCCCATTAAGTCCTACAAGTCTCTCACCACACAAGTCTCTGATACTTTCTAGATGGTGTCCCAACCTCCCACCTTCTGAAGCTGCATATTTCCATTCATTCTGTTGGCCTCCTGAGCTTATCTCCTGGTCCCTCATTCCATATCTGATCCTGTTCTCCTTTTTCTCTCCCCCTCCCATCTCCCACACAAATCCCACCCTCCCTTTGACTCTCATAATTATTTTCTACTAAGTGGGAATTAAGCATCTTCACTTGGCCTTTCTGTTGGTTAAAGTTCTTAAATTCTATGAGTTGTTCCCTGGGTATCCTGTACTTTTTGGCTAATATCCACTTATATTATGCATATCATTGTGGGTCTGAGTTAACTCACTCAGGATGATATTTTCTAGTTCTGTCCATTTGCTTGCAAAACTCATGGTATCCTTATTCTTAGACTGGAGTTGGAGGAATATCCTCTCAGATAAGGGGGAAAAGGAATGGGATGATCAACTGTGGAAGTGGGGACCTGGAAGGGCAACAGGTGTATCGTAAATAAATAAAAAGTAGAAAAAGAAAACACCCATCTTTGAAAGAGATGTCTAATTGAATGTCAGGCACAGTAACAACTCAGGGTAAATTTTGATAAAATAGGATATATGCAACTCATGAGAAGAGAAATGAAAGGGACGTTACTTCAAGGGCAGTGCAGAGAAAGAAATGGGAGTCAGTCTCTATAACCTAGATAGTCATAGAGAGAGAGGTTGCAGAGGAAGAACAATCTAAATATAGGTGAAGAGAGAAGCCCAAGAATAAGTATCCAGAAGATTAGAATGTGTTACCAAAGTTAGTATAAGGCTAAGCAGATCAATTCCAGAGTGGCTTAGAGAGAAGACAAATTGAATCAGTCACTTGGGAGAAGACTTTGAGCCAAATGAGCTGATGGGAACCAGCCAGTTAGAGTTCAGAAAAACAAGAAGGGTGTACTTCTTCATCAGTAAACCTCAGAGGCTCTAAACATTCTAGGCCTAGATTAGATTGTACAAAGTCTAGAAGCTTTCAGGACTAGGCCTAGGTTAGAAGATGGAGGCAGTAAGCCTCAGAGACAACAATTACACAATTATGTCAGGAGCATAAAAGTTACATTTACAGTTATTTTTATCAAAATTATGGTTTTCTTCTTTTCTGTTTTATTTTTTAAGTCTGTATTTCACAAACCAACTGGTAGCATGACTTATCTTTTTGCTATTTCTTCGAATCAATACAATAAAATTAATAAATCTTCATTCTTTACTTTCATCTTACTTCTTCTTCACTATATAAATTCTGACTTGCTTTGTGCTTAAAGGTATGTTTTTAAAACACTCAAATAATTTGAATACCACCTAAAGTTTTTAATGTCTTAAAACTATGCTTTTTTTCTCTTTTCTTTCCTTTTTTCTTTTATTGCTTTTATATTTTTAAATGTTTTATTGGTTATTTGCATATTTAGTCATGTTCTTCAATTGTACTCATCTCTCTTTCCACATTGGTCCTCTGCCCTTGCAACCTCTTTCTCCAGGGAGACAAACAAATAAACAAGGTGGTGTTTAAAAATAAAAATGCAATATTGCAGTACAGCATATCTGTGTGTGTGCATATGTGTATATGTGTATCTATATGTGCATGTGTGTGTGCTTCTCAGTTGGCCATTCAAGATTCCTCTGTTGTAAATTCTCCATTTAACTCTGTACCCCATTTTTAATTGGGTTATTTAGATTTTTGGAGGTTAGCTTTATGAGTTCTGTATATATTTTAGATATTATCACTCAGTTGGATATGGGATTAGTGAAGACTTTTTCCCATTCTGTACATTGTCAATTTCTCCTATTGACTGTGTCTTTTGCCTCACAGAAGCTTTTCAGTTTCATGAGGTCCCATTTATCAATTGTTGATCTCAGAGCTTGAGTCATTGAAGTTCTGTTTAGTAAATTTCACTGGGTGCCATTGAGTTCAAGGCTCTTTCTAAATATCTCTTCTATTATATTCAGTGTATTTAGTTTTATGTTGTGGCCCTTGATCCATTTGGAACTATGCTTTGTGCAAAACGATAACTACGGGTCTCTTTTCATTTTTCTACATTCAGACTGACAGTTAGACCAGCATTATTTATTAAAGATGGAATCTTTTTTTCCAATGTATGCTTTTGGCTTCTTTGTCAATAATCAAGTGTCCATAAGTGTGTGGGCTTATTTCTGGGTCTTTCTTCCACTGTTGAACCTGCCTGTCTCTGTATCTATACCATATGTTTTTTATCATTATTACTTGTAGTACAGCTTTAAGTTAGGAGTGATTATTCCCCCCACAAATTCTTTTATTGTTAAGAACTTTTTTGCTGTCCTGGGTTTTTTGATTGTCCATGTAAAATTGAGAATTGATCTACACATGTCTGTGAAGAATTGTTTTACAATCTTGATGGGATTGCTTTGAATCTGTAGATTGTTTTTGGTAGGATGACCATTTTTCCTATGATAATCCTACTAATCTGTGAACGTGGGAGTTCTGTCCATCTTCTGAGGTCTTCTTCAATTTCTTGTTTTCAGGGATTTGAAATTCTTGCCTTACAGATATTTAACTTGTTTGGTAGGAATTACACCAAGGTATTTTATATTATTTGTGGCTATTGTGAATGGTGTTGTTTCCCTAATTTCTTTCTTAGCCCATTTTTCATTTATATAAAAGAAGGCTACTGATTAGTTTGAGTTAATTTTACATCCAGCCACATTGCTGAAATTGTTTATCAGCAGTAGAAATTCTCTGGTAGATATTTTGGGGTTGCTTATGTATACTATCATATTGTCAACAAATACTGATACTTTGAATTCTTTTTTTCTCACTTGTATCTCCTTTTGTTGTCTTATTGCTCTAGCTAGAATTTCAAGTACTGCACAGAATAGATATAAAGAGAGTGGCCTGTATTATCCTGTTGCAGATCTTTGTAGGATTTCATCAACTATCTCTCCATTTATTTTGATATTGGTTAATTGTTGGCTGTATATTACTTTTATTACATTAAGGTAATGTCCTTCAATTATTGATCTCTCCAATACTTTTTACATGAAGAGGTGTTATATTTTGTCAAATGTTGTTTAGCACCTAATGAGATGACCATGTGTATTTTTTTTGTTTGTTTATATAGTGGATTACTTTAATGGATTTTCTTGTTTCTTATTTTTATTTTTATTAGATATTTTCTTTATTTACATTTTAAATGATATCACCTTTCCCAGTTTCCCCTCTGAAAACAAAACCCTGTTCCCTCTCTCCTTCCCTTGCTCACCAACACACCCTCTCCTGCTTCCTGATCCTGGCATTCCTCTACACTGGGGCATAGAATCTTCACAGGACCAAGGGCCTCTCCTCACATTGATGACCAACTAGGTCATCCTCTGATACACATGCAGCTGGAGCCAAGAGTCCCACCATATGTACTCTTTGGTTGGAGACTTAGCCCCTGGGAGCTCTGAGGGTACTAGTTAGTTCATAATTTGTTCCTCCTAAGGGGCTGCAAACCCCTTTAGCTCTTAGATGCTTTCTCTAGCTCCTTCATTGGAGACCCTGTGCTCAGTCCAATGGATGAGGGTGAGCCTCTACTTCTGTATTAGTTGGGCACTGTCAGAGCCTCTCAGGAGACAGCTATCTCAGGCTCCTGTCAGCCAGCACTTGCTGGCATCCACTATAGTGTCTGGGTTTGGTGATTGAATATGAGAAAGATTGCCAGGTACAGCAGCCTTTGGTATTGCCTCAACTGGTGGTTACCATGTAGAACAATGCAAATTGATCCAGTCCTATCTCCTTGTACAAAGCTCAAGTCAAAGTGGATCAAAGACATCCTCATAAAACCAGATTCACTGAAACTAATAGGGAAAAAAATGGAGAAGAGTATTGAGCACATGGACACAGGTGAAATTTTCCTGCACAAAACACCAATAGCTTATGCTCTAAGATCAAAAAATTGACAAATGGGACCTCATAAAATTGCAAAGCTTCTGTAAGGCAAAAGACACTGTCAATAGGGCAAAACAGCAATCAACAGATTAGGAAAAGATCTTTACCAATCCTACATCCAATAGAGGGCTAATATCTAATATGTACAAAGAACTCAAGAAGTTATACTCCAGAGAAAGAAAAAAATGGGGTACAAAGAATTCTCAACTGAGGAATACCGAATGGCTGAGAAGCACCTTAAGAAATGTTCAACATCCTTAGTCATTAGGGAAATGCAAATCAAAGTAACCCTGAGATTCCACCACATACCAGTCAGAATGGCTAAGATCTAAAACTCAGGTGACAGTAGATGGTGACAAGGTTGTGGAGAAACTGGAACACTCCTTCATTGCTGATGGGATTGCAAGCTGGTACAACCACTCTGCAAACCAGTTTGGCAGTTCCTCAGGAAATTGGACATAGTACTACCTGAGGACACAGCTATATCACTCCTTGGCATATACCCAGAAGATGCTTCAATGTGTAATAAGGACACAAGCAACACTATGTTCATAGCAGCCTTATTTATAATAGCCAGAAGATGGAAACAACCCAGATATCCTTCAACATAAGAATGAGTACAGAAAATGTGGTACATTTACACAATGAAATGCTACTCAGCTATTAAAAACAATGAATTTATGAAATTCTTAGGGAAATGGATGGATCTGGAGAATATCATTCTGAATGAGGTAACCCAATTGCAAAAGAACACACATGGCATGTACTCACTAATAAGTGGATATTAGCCCAGAAGCTAGGAATACCCAAGATATGATCCTCAAACCACAAGAAACTCAAGAAGGATGACCACAGTGTGGATGCTTTGATCCTTCTTAGAAGGGGAAACAAAATACACATGAAGGAGTTGCAGAGACAAACTATGGAGCAGAGATTGAAGGAAGGACAATGGATTTTCTTATATTGAATCATCCCTGCGTCCCTTGGATGAAGCCTACTTGATCTTGTTCATGATGGTTTTGATGTGTTCTTGGATTTAGTTGGCAAGAATTTTATTGAGTATTTTTGCATTGATATTCATAAGCAAAATTAGTCTGTATTTCTCTTCCTTTGTGGGGCTTTGTGTGGATTAGGTATCAGTAAATGTGACTTTGTAGAATGAATTATATAGTTTTCTTTTTGTATGTATTATGTAAAATAGTTTGAGGATTGTTAGTATTATCTCTTCTTTGAGAGTCTGGTAGAATTTTATACTAAAGACATCTGTCCATTGTTTTTATTTTCTTTTTCTGTTAAGAGGTTTTAAATGTCTTCTTCTATTTCCTTAGGTGATATGGGAATGTTTAGATAGTCTACATACTCTTGATTTAACTTAGTTACATGGTAGCTCTCTAAAAAGTTATCCATTTCATTTAAATTTTCTAGGTCTGTTGAATAAAAGCTTTTATAGTAAGATTGATGTTTTCTTGAATTTCCTTAGTCTGTTGTTATGTCTCCCTTTCATTTCTGATATTGTTATTTTGTATACTATTTTGTATACTATCTCTGGGTCCTTTATTTAATTTTAATGGTTTATTTATCTTGTTGATTTCTCAAAGAGGCAGTTTTTGTTTTGCTGATTCTTTGCATTGTTGTCTCTGTTTCTAATTGGTTCATTTCTGCCCTGAGTTTGATTTTTTCTTACCTTGTACTCTTCTTGTGAGTGTTTGCCTTTTTGTTCTAAGGCTTTCAGGTGTGCTGTTAAGTTGCTACTGTAGTATCTCTCCAGTTTATTTATGAAGGCACTTAGTATTATGAAATTTTCTCTTAGCACTGCTTTCATTGTATCCCTTATGTTTGGATATATTGCATCTTCTTTTTCATTGAATTCTAGAAAATCTTTAATTTTTTTCTTATTTCTTCACTGACTAAGCTACCACTGAGTAGAGATTCGTTCAGTTTTCATGGGTGTGTGGGCTTTCTATTCTTTTTGTTGTTATTGATGTCTAGCCTTAGTCTGTTGTGATGTGATAGGATTCATGGAATAATTTCAATCTTCTTGTATCTAGTAAGGTTTATTTTGTAACCAACACATAGTCAGTTTTGGAAAAAGTACCTTGAGGTGCTGAGAAGAAGGTATACTCTTTTGTTTTAGGATGAAATGCTCTTTATATATCTACTAGATCTATTTGATTCATTACTTCTATTAGTTTCACTGTGTCTCTGTTTAATTTCTTTTTCAAAGACCCTCTATTGGTGAGAAGAGAATGTTTAAGTCTCCTACTATTATCGTGTGAGCTTTAGTAAATTAGTTTGTTTGTTTTGAGACAGGGTTTCTCTGTGTAGCCCTGGCTATCCTGAACTCACTCTATAGACTAGGCTGGCCTCAAACTCAGAAATCCGACTACCTCTGCCTCCTAAGTACTGGTATTAGAAGCATGCGCCACCACTGCCCAACTGTAAAGTTTCTTTTATGAATGTGGATGCCATTCCATTTAGAGCATTAGATGTTCAAAACTCAGATTTCACCTTGGTGGATATTTCATTTGATGAATAAAAAGTGTCCTTTCTCATCTTGTTTGATAACTTTTAGTTGAATGACTATTTTATAGGATATTAGGGTAGCAAATCCTGCTTATTTCTTGGAACCATTTCTTTAGAAAATTTTTTCCTAGACTTTTACTCTAAGGTAGGTGCTGTCTTTGTGATTGAAGTTTATTCTATTTATGCAGCAGAATGTTAGATCCTGCTTGTGTATCCAGTTTGTTAGCTGAAGACATTTTATTGGGGAATTGAGTCTGTTGATATTGAGAGATATTAAAACAGATGATTGTTATTTCCTGTTATGTTTGTTGTTGGAGGTGGTATTATGTATGTGTGTGTGTGTGATTCTCACTTTTTTAGTTTGTTGTGAGATGATTAATTTCTTGTTTTTTCTTTGGTGTAGATACTCTCCTTGTGTTGGAGTTTTCCTTCTAGAATCCTCTGTAGGGCTGGATGTCTAGATATACATTGTTTAAATAGGGTTGTGTCGTGGAATATTTTGTTTCATCTATGATGAGTGAGAATTTTGTTGGGTATAGTAGCCTGAACTGGCATTTGTGTTCTCTTCAGGTCTTCTTGGACATCTGTCCAAGATCTTCTGAGTTTTACAGTCTGTTGAGAAGTCTGGTGTAATTCTGATAAGTCTGTCTTTATATGTTATTTGGCCTTATTTACACAAACTAAATTTGTTATGTTTTATATTTTATTCAAATTATCTAAGAAGTGCTAAACATTTTTTTCTTGTGTAGGCACACATTTATAAATATAATCTACATGCTAGAAGCCAACATCTTTATTGACTTTGAATAACTTCTGGATCGATGTAATTACAAAGTCCATTTTCCTTGTATTCATTTGAAA
>JADRCD010116663.1:0-12497 GCA_019843815.1 Montemys delectorum
ATACACAGAGATACACATACAAAGAACAACATGGTGCATTCAATTCTTTCTATCTAGATATCAGACATATCAAAGAGTCAAAAGTTATTTACATTTTAGGTAAAGAAAAACATTTCAATCTTCTAAACTTCTCATTTCTATCTAAAGCTCTAAAGCTTGGATTTGTCCCTAAAGTGTCAAGGGGACATTTTTCCTTTCCTTTTCTTATTTTCTCCTTTGTTTTGCTACATAAAACACTAACTACTGGATAAAGTGACCCAGTACGAGGAAAAGAGTTCCGAGAACAGGGAAAAGAGTCAGAGACAACCCCCACCCCCACTGTTAGGAGTCCCAAAGAACAGAAAGCTACACAATTATGAAGGTGTGTACCTAGTCTTATTGTGACTTGTTATACCATATTTGGGTTAATATCCCTGGTAAGTCTACCTTTTTCTGAACGGAAACAGAGGAGGAATGGATCTTGGGGAGAAGGATGGTGAGGGAAGGGACTGGGAGGAGGGGAAGGAGGAAAAACTGTGCTTGGGTTGTAATATATGAGGGGAAAAATAATTTTTAAAATGCTAAGTACTATAAATAAATGACTAATGACTTTTAAAGGAGACACCTTAAAGTCTCAAAATCCCACACAAGGAGCCAAGAACTGTCTCAGTGTGATCTCCCTCCTGTGTTGAAAGTACATCCCTGGAAAGCAAGTACGAGGCTTCCACTGTTTTATCCTCTGAGTGTCTTGAGTCCTGAGGAGGGGGAGACACCCTAGGGAAATACCATCACTCTCACAAGGAGCCTTTTAGGAGTCAGGTGCAGCATCTGTAGGCTTTAGAGAAACACCACCAAGCATCTAAGCAAAGCCAGACAGAGTATTCCAAGTGACCTCAGTGATACTTTATCTATTTCCCACCAACACTAGCCATGCCTTAACCTGGGAAGCCATGAACGTAAGCAGCATCACCTAACCTGGTTCTTTTCCAGTGACCCTCCAGCCAATGCTTCTGAACCCTTGGGGCCTGAAACACAACTTTCCTGACAGGATATCCAATTACATCCTCCTGACCTCAGACTTCTTACACTCTGGTCCATAGCTGTGGTCTTTGATGATTTTTTTTTTTTGATCGTGCACCTTTAGAGATAAAAATGGTTGGGCATGTACTTCCAGTAAGTAAATATATAATTATTAAATTATATGTGTCTACTAGCACTATACTACATTTATATATATATAATAAAATATATATTAAAATAAAAGCTATTACCATAAGGTATCAGTAAGAATAAAGTTCCAGTATGTTCTCCATAGTCCAGTGTATTCAACTGTGCACCCAGGGTGATGTCTGCACACTGTTTGTATGCGTGGCTTATAGGACAACCTGCCATCTCACCACTGGCTACATCTACCAGATGCTATTTGTTGCAGTCATATCAAAGCTATTACTCTGTGCTTTTGTGTACACTAAGGATATTCATCCCTCATACCTCTCCCATCTCACCACTTTAAGAACTCAGTTCCTTGACCATGCCTCTCAGGTAACTTTCAGAGTGCTATTGGCAAAATGCATGGCTCCCATCAACACAGACCTACTATATAGTCTAGGATGGTATAAGTTCTGTTACGTTTTCAATGTCTGGTTATAAGTCTTTACTGTGGTAGTCCTGAGGATGGGACAGATTTCTAATCATCTCCAGAGTTCTAACAACCCAGGGGCCCCAGCCAAGCATGTGCCTAAGTAAAATAAGGCACCACACCTGCTCGCTTTACCCCCTTGACAGGACTGTGATGTACAACCTTGTATGCTTCATACTGCAAGACCACAACAGAGTCCACTGATACAGCTGAAGGACATGCCTGGATAGAAGCCCCGCTTCTATGATACCTACCACAGGTCAATATGAAACCGTCGCCCAATATGTACGTTGGTGGGTACAGCCTACATCTAGAGTATCTGTAGATAGACAGACAGACCAGGAAGACCTAAGTTCTAGTCCAATAGCTCCAAGAGATAAAATATATTGCTATTATGACACATAATTTCACAATTAAAATGATGAGATATACAATGCACACCTATATTACACCAGTCTTCCCAAAGCACCCCCAGTTGTCTTTACTTAAGTCTTGTTTCACGTCTTACTTGAGTTAAGAGAAACTAAGACGCAAAAGGATTAAGTAACATTCTATGGTCACCCAGTTGCTAAATGATCAAGCCAGGATCGATCAGGGTCTCCTGGTCCTCATTTCAACATTCTTCCACTGTATCATTGCCTGGGGAACTGTCAAGAAAATAAATGGAGAGCACAAAACACTAGAAAACAGAACTATCTGGGGGCTAGTCAGCCACCAAGGCAAGCTACCAGGCAAGAAGGGCCAGCTATTTCTATATTCATTTTTTGCTTCAATCTTCATTTCTTTTTCTATGGCGCTTACAATGCCACAGTTTAGGGATATTCTTAATTAACCATCATCCTATTATGCACACACGCATCCCTGCTACCATTAGGATGACATCAATAACTTGCAGATGCGTGTTAAGCTTTTTTGCATCAACTGCTTTCTGCTTAGCCTAAGGCTCCGAATTTATACTGCGTGTAATACCATGAATTTTGTCTAAGAAAAAAAAAAAAAACAAAACAGGTGAGTCACTTTGGGTTATGAGGTACAAGAAGTTGAACCAACCCTGCAGAGAAGCAATAACAGTCACTGTGGAGACATCTTAGGTAAAAGACAATGACACTGTGGCAGGCAAACTGTTCTGTTATCCAACCCTATCCACGAGTGAGTCTCACTAGTATCTGCCGATACCAGAACACAGGAAATAGAACAGTAAAAAGGATTAACATTAATGAGGAACTTTTTTTCATTTAGTAAGCAGAAAACCTAGTGAGATCAGAAAAGCTCCTCATCACAAATTCTTGTTCCTCCTGGGCACATAGCTAGATGTTATTCACCAGTCTCCCTTGGCACCGAGTGTGGTGAGTAACGAGCTTTTGGCCAGTGAAATGTAACCAGCACAGGCACATTGAAAACTTTCTATTCTCTCTTCCTTCTCAACAATGACCTTGAAGGCCACAGACGATGGACCACCAAAGGGGCCTGATACAGAGATCTGAGGGAAGACCTTAGTGACCAGAAACAGTCGTTTTAAAGATTACATGATGAGGAATGAAAGCTGTCATTGCTGTAAGCCCCACATCAGTTGATATACTATAAATATCATGACAAATGCCCATCTTGAGGTACTAAAGACAGCTAGTTCATAGTAAGGTATGGTGGTGTAATGAGAAATGTCCCCAGTGGGCTCAAGTATTTAAATACTTGATGTTTGGGAAGGTTATGTATGGAGTCTTGCTATAGGATATATGCCCCTGGGGATGGACTTTGATGTATTAAGCCTTGTCCCTTTTCTTTTCTTTTTTTCTCTGCTTCCTATTTATGAATGAAATGTGACTTCTTAGCTTCTTGCTTCTGCCACCATGTTATGACTCCTCGGCATTACAGACTCTATCTCTTTGAAACCATAAATTAAAATAGGCTCCTTTTTCCTTGGATTCCTTTTGGTCATGGTATTTTTCACAGCAACTGAAAAATAATGCAGAGGAAAAGGTAACACAGGAGTGCTAATATTCCATGGACTGAATAGTAGCAAAACATAGCAGAAGCAACTTCACATTGTAGAAAGCAGGTCTTGAATGACACCAGACAATTCTGACATAAAAAAGGGACAGTCACACAGAGACTTGAATCCTTTCCCACCTTTCTCTTCTCTCTCCTTTATTCCTTCCTTTCATTAAACTCGTGTTTGTTCATCAGCAATTCACCTTGCACTATCTTAGATGCTGAAGATAATGAAGAATAAGGTAAAATTACTGTCCCACGCAATTTATACTCCAAAAAGACAAAGTCAGATAATAGTAGTTTTGGAAAAAAAGGAAAAAAAATTAGAGAGAAATAGCTATGAAGAAAATAAAGTCCAAATATCAACATGGCAACAAAAGTATTAGAGGCTGGAAAAGCTAATCTCAAAGGAGAGAACGTTTTCAAATGTTTAAAGAAAATTTCAGAATTTTCTGAGCTTGCTGGAAAAAGAATACTTTGCAAAGACTTAGGAGGGGCATCCCAGGCTGGGGAAAGAACCCCCAGCCAGACCTGGTGGGAGGGTGCAAAGAATGCCAATAAAGTGAAGACTCATGAGCACAAAGCCTCAGAGGATCAACACAAATACCAAGCTCACAAGCCCAGGCTCACACAGAGCTTTACCCAGGTCCAAGTTTGGGTATTATTCTGAGAACCATGGCACCCATCAGGCAATTTGTAACAGAGCAATGGCATAACTTCTGGATGCTTTCAAAGCTTCCCTTTGGACATTGTTGGAGTAAATGGGGCAAGAGTGGCTACCATGATCATCATTAGTTAAGAAACAAGGAATACTCAGACAATGGATGACAAAGATGCAATAAATAGGTGATCATGACTCACTTTGGAGGTGAAATTGATATGAAGGTTGAAGAAGGCTGAATTCATGAACAGTTTCAACATTTTGTGATTGGAACAACGAAGTAGATGGATGTATTATTAGCTGAGTTAAGCACTGGAACCCAGAAGAAAGCAGGAACCCAAAGAGTTTTATAATGCAATAGTATAACTACATGGCAACCCCACTTCTGCAAAACACCCTAAAGACCTAATCAACACTTGACACATTATTGCAAAGACATAATGAAAAATTCCAAACAATGCCTTACAAATGATTTTGAAGAATGCTTTTAAGAGCTCACTTACCCTGCTGCTCTGACCACTGTGTTGGATAGTTTGAAGGGCTCAAGCTTTAACAAGAACCCTTTAGTCTGACTCAAGTATAGTTAACAAAATTTAGGTTTGCAGTTATTTTGCTGTGTCTGTTTTAATTCCAAGAGGAAAACTGTCAGGGCAGGATAAAGAGATGACTATATGGACCAAGACAAGCACAGAGGAGCTGGGCAGTGTTTGTGGAACACACCTATTCTATGTGAAGAAGGGTAGGAAATAGTGTGAATGGACAATGATGTTTCTACAACATATCAGCTCTATTCTCAACTCATTGTCCCATTTGATTTCAGGCTATACAGGAGAATTCCCAGCCCATTTTACAGGTAAGGGAATTAAAAGTTCGAAGCTCTAACAATTGACACAAAGTCACACTGAGTGGATAAAGCACAAAACCAAGTTATAGACTGGGATCTGTCTGATTTTTATAGCTCACTTAATATTATTAAAGTATTCCAATCCCTATTACTCAGTTAATATGAGGCAAACATTTAGGTGCTAAAAATGTGGTGCCAAGGAGGAAATGACAGGGATCATCAGATCATGCAAACACATTTAGAATTTGTATTGTGGGAATTCAACTAAAATTGAAATTGTTTAAGACAGAAGGGTTATAAAGGGTTCAGGTGAGAGGAAGGACAGGAACACATGTGCTTGCATTTTGGGCACTTGGGTTTGATCCCAAGCAGCCTTGGTATCAAAGATGCTGAGGTAAATGGAAGGATCCCAGGAAGGGAGTCTAGCTGTTCCTGTTAGAGGTAGGACAACAGACAGAGCTGCTCAGATGAAACAAAGGCTAAAATCAATCTCCTGAAGGGGAAGTAGTCTGAGAAAACACTTGAATAACAAGCTACCTCCTTGAGGCATGCAGACTAAACAGAACAAGAAAGACTTCTGGAGGCATTCTTACACCCAGCATTTGGAATTCCTGCCAACACCCAGCCACAAGGGCAAAGAGCTAATGTGGTAAAGATGGATAATTCCTCCCTAGTCAAAGCAGGACTTTAGAGATAGACCCAAACTGGAACATTAACTGGGCTCTGTGAATCACAAGGGCCATTCATGCTATAATATGCAAAACACTTAAATGCAAAAGAAAATGGGAAAGCAGAGATACCTGATTAATTCTTGGGTAATCAGAAGCGCAGCAGTACAATGAACCAGTTCCCCATGGAGTCTCTAAAGCAGGAACTGGCAGTTTTGTTGCTATGGAAGCATGCTCACACTAGACTCTATACAGTAAGTCTCTGCCTTCTTAGTTAGTGACTCTGAGGCTGCTTCCCTTTGAACCATTGTTTCCCAGCCACTTTCCAGGTCTCTTACTACTGAAAACAAAACAAAACAAAAAACAAAAAAACAAAAAACAAAAAACAAAAAACAGGCCCATCCATCCATCATAACCTCCAATCACATGAAGTTATTGCTCTGATATAATTATAATATAATCTTGGGGAATAAAAGAAATGATTTAAAAACAGAAGTTGTGATTCACATTGCTGATCCTGTGTATATCCAATGCTTCTGAATATCTGCTACGTGCGATTATTAGATTCACATAGCACAGGCCATTTGGTGCTAAACTCTTCCCATCAACAGCTCCATTTGTGCTTTTTGATGAAAGAGCCCATACAGCTTTGTAAGTGATAATGGTTTGTGTCCCACAGCCCCTGCATAACTGATATAATCTAGTCTTTCCATCTCAAGGCACTTTCCCCAGTCATCTGCCGGTTTTGCCATAACATGTAGCTGAATAAAATTTGTTTCTCAAAGCGCTGACCTCTGAGAGAACACAAACCAGGAGCTTGTACCGATGACGATGATGACAATGACGATGACAACGATGATGATGGTGGTGACCAACACAATCTTTTCAATCTTTAGTCAATCTGGGAAATTTGCTAAATTTTTAGTATGTTCCATCTCATTAGCATATGAACTGGGAAATTCAATTTCCTATGCTGGATTTGGTATAACCAAACACTAAATTACAACTGTATTCTACCACACACATACAAAATAATTTACTGTTTGACTGCTAGCTCCTGTATTTTAGACTTCCCCTGGTGATTCTCAACACTGCTTTTTTATTGTAAATATTGATCTCTCCTGAATATAAGAACTTTGGATCAATTAATCAGGGTCTATCAACAAACTCAACTCAGTTATAGAAAACCAACAGGTAGCTGTCCCTCACCATCAAGGCAAATTTCAATGGCATAAAATATTACATATGACATGCACCAGAAATCTACTCATCACCTGTCACATGTCAACTGTTCCATGTTTTGTCTTTCTTATGTATTTATATATTGATATATGACCAGGTTTTGTGCCAGAAAGAGAAAAATAGGGATAGGAGCTTGCAAAAATTGTTAGAGTCTTCATTCAGAAATAATCTGGGTCATGTCTACGTGCAGCTTGTTCACTTGATTTTCTATTATTCTTTGAGACATGGTCTCACTATATTGCCCTTTCTGACCTGAAACACACCATGTAAACCAGGCTGACCTAGAACTCAGAGAGTTACCTGCCTCTAACCCAAGTGCTAGAATTAAAGGTAAGTGTCACCATGCCTGGGCCAGTTTTTTTTTTAAGGTTTATCTTTATCATTTTTAATCATATGCATGTATGTGAGTGCAATGACTGTAGACAGTGGAGACAGCAGATCTCCCTAGAGATGGAGCTACAGGTAGATCTGAGTTTCCTGACATGGCTGCTGTACACAGTGCATTCTTTTAAGTGTTCAACCATCTCTCAGCCTCATCCCACTGTAGCTCTTTATCTAATCTGGAGGTCAGGTGGATGAATCAATAGTAAGGAAGATATTTTGAACTCCAATAGGAGATCAGAACAGTGGGTTAGGAGCAGTGACAACCAGAGCAAGAAAAAAACGAGTTGAAAATGACTGATCTCTGCTTTGGCTGGGTTTCTCTGAGTCTCAATGCCTGCATTGGGTAAAGTGGGGCTAACAGTGGCCAGGTTTGCCATGTGCTCACAGATTCTAAGCTTCCAAAAGTGGAACAGATACAAAAGGAGCCTGGGAAACTCAGGACAACTAAAAGATCGTTTGTTATACAGTTCACAGCCTGCAGGATGCAAAGGACGTCATATTATTCCCTGTCTTTCCAAATAGCTCTTTACTCCAGTTTATGAAGAGCTGCTAAGACTCCAAATTCAGTAGCAAGGGTGTCAACAGGACAGCAAGCTCTGGAATTATACCAGACACTGGTTATAATTCACACAAAGGTATCAGAAACTACCTAAGGCTCATTCAGTGAAAATGCTATCACAGGAGGAGAAAGCCTCAGCCAACCACATCTTTAAAACACTGAAGTCCAATGAGAGAAGTTTTCAGGATGAGGACTGTGCCTGCCCCTGACTCACAAGGCAAAAATGAGACCTGGTGCACTGTATTACAGCTGACAGAAGGCTTTCTTACCTTCCATTGGTTGGCCACGAGTTTCACCATCTCCTCAGCAATTTTTTAACTTCTGAGGACCAGGAGTCTTTAGTACACCAGAGCTCTGCTGCCGTGGGACAAAGGTAAGAAAGTGCAAAGCCTTTTGTGTTTCCTCTTCCTTTGAGAGTCTAGGATGGATGTTTCAAGACTTCTGGACAGTGTGTGTGCAGTTTTGTTTTAATTTCAAGCTAGTCTTGCTCATCGTGGTTTTATAACATAGGTCATTTTTATTCTTTTATTGCATATCATGCATCTCTAGTTGTCTCTAAGCTACTACAGTAAGACAATGCATCCCTGGGGGCCTCTGGTGCCCACCTCTAAGTTTCTCCACTAGATGACAATGGATGGAAATTCCTAGGTAAGGACTCAGAAGATGTCAGGATTTAAGTATAACTAATGGAAGAGTGGTACAGGCACAGGTTTTCCTTCTCCCAAACTGTCCTCGTTGTTTCCTCTTCCCATACCTCTACTGGACTCAAAGGGAAGAGGTAACATGATTTCAGCTCCAAAAAAAGGAACATGAATAACCAGACCTGGTAACATCCCCCGGCCTCCCCAAATAACAGATGAGAGATGTCAGGACTAAGTAGGAGATAATCCAGTTCTGAAAACTAAGATGGAGAATCCTCTGCATGTCTGAGTTGCAGGGGCTTAAAGAATACCCTATAGGAAGAAATATATTTGAATATGAAAATGTAGAATCTCACACAGGGATCTGTCCTTCAATATTTCCTTACTTGGGATGCTATAGGGTGACACAGTGACTGGAGGTAAAGGGATATCGATGTCAGTATCATGCAACCACAGGAATGCAAACCCAAAGATCAAGTTAGATGTGTTCAAGATGATGAACACATGCACTAAGCACTGGCATCCACTACATGTGATCCTCAGTTCTCGCTGGATGCCTAGCATGTAGTTCCTGCTTGACCTCCAGAGTTCTGTTCCTATATTCCTATAGGAATTCCTATATCCACTATATTCCTCCTTATTACTTATAGCTACCCTTAGATACTGGTCTGTCTCCATGAACAAGTTCCCTGGAACTTCTGGACTGTCTCTATGATGGCATAGAAATGTCTACATCCCCTAGCCGTCACTATGGCCTAGGGCGCCAGTACCAAGCAAGCATGCTGGCATGAAAACAGATCCAGATGGTGAAGCAGGCAGAGGCATTCCAAGAAGACAGTGAGTCAAACCTGCAGACATACAGTGTAACTAATTTTTTGAAGGCCTCTCACAGAAAGGGCAACTCTAATACCACAGTTCTCTCTTGGAGCCAATTCTATATAATAAAAACTGGAATCAAGGAAGAGAGAATCAAAGCATTCTCAGCAGCCATTACTCCCACTTCTTCTAGGTCTCAATTACTCATGGGACATGGGGAAGTATATGGCCCTAGGGGTCATTGTGCATGGATTCTGCTATCACTTTTATAATGGCTCAGAGTTCAACCTAACATTTAGCAGAAGGTAGGAACATAACTCTATCAGCTCATTACCTAGCTTGGAAGTATTTCCCATAGAGACTGAATTAAGAGAATGTTCACATGGAGATTTTTTTTTTCCTGATTAAGTGGAAAATAACATAAGATAGAAATATAAAGAAATGACTTAATCTGAAGTGTTGACATTCATAATGTTCTTCCCCAAACTAGCAAATAGCTAAGAAGAATTCAAGGGTGGATGAAAAAGATTCATAATCAAAGAGGTAACTTCATTTTTCCTAAAGGATGTGAATCAAGTTCAAAGCAAAAACACAAATGCAAAATAAAAGGATTAAAAAGAGGGAGGAAGCCTACACATCAGAATACTGCTACTGACTAAGAAGGAATGAACAAAGAAAGCCTTCCAGAATAGATGAAAAAGCAAGGACTACCCACCACAACTATCACTGGGAACCAGCAGATACTTTTTTAAAGAAGTGACTAGCTCTTTGAGTGAAGTCAAAAAGTTAAACAGGGGTCAGCAATACAGAATGCATACTGAACAGGCATTTATCATTACTGTCACCTATGAGCACCACCTGTATCTTAAGAACACTTGACCCACTTTAGAACCAAGTTCTAAAGTGCATGCATGACAGTGAATAGACACTGCCACGTTTGTTCAGTTTGAGAAATCTGCCTTCCTTCCAGGCTACCACGGCTTGAAATTTACCTAGCATGAAATGAATGGCAGAACTAGAAACAGAGGGAGCAGAGAAGCCAATCATGACTCCGCCTTATAGAACGTCTCTGCTCAAAGGGGAGGAGCCAGGGAAAGCCTTTGAAAAGGACAGGCTCAAGTATATTAGAAATGGTCAGAGCAAGCCCCACCCCTCTGGCTGCTAAAGGAATAGAGGTCTGCAGTATTCACCAGCAGCATGCGAAGTGCTGAGCTTGGGAGGAAGGGATGTACTCACAAGGCAAAAAAGATGGTAGGTTGGGCTTGAGACAACAACCCCATTGTAACAATGTGAGTTCATGGGACTAAGTCATAAGTCCTGTCAGTCCAATTAATTCTTGATAATGACCAGAAAGTGACAGCTCATGTATCATCCTTTAAGGAAATCAACTGAAAAAATAATTCTGCCTTCAGGAATTGAAGATGAAATCTGGGTCTAAGCCAATCTCTGATCATTATTTGAAAAAGGAACTCATTTGCCACATCCCATGATGACCTTGGAGATGATTCTCCTTTCCAATCATTAAATAGAAAGTGCTGTGCTTGTGGTTGTCCTGGTGTTGGTGTGGACAGTGGTCACACTGTATGCTCTTACACAACTCTTTGTTTCTCACATGAAACTGCTGGATAAACCATGAGAACTGATGCTCATGAATAGCCAAATCCATATCTGTAGTAACTGGAAACATACTATGCCAATTCCCCACAAGACTTGGTTGCACTTACCTTCGCAGTACGCAGAGTTGCCCTGAACAGAGATGTATCCATTCTTGCACTCACAAGTCGCTTTTGTATTCCAATTTTTGCATTCTGAGTTTTCTCCACACTTAGGTGCTTCTGCACAGAAGTTATGACCTACAGGACAGAAAGAATGTTTGATATTAAGGAATGACAAGGAATGAGGGCCTCCAAACAATAAGACACACAGTACTTACTGTACATGACATAGGACTCACAGAAATGGACCATGGCAATGTGCAAGATTAAGCCAAGTACAAGCTATAGGGCAGGAAGGAGAAACTCTGGGACATCCTGTGTATGAGGGCATGTTTCCTGATGTTCCTGGCACTGCTCACCTTACTAAACTACTTCCTGCCTGGGTATTATACCCATGCCAATCTGAGTAGTCTTGTTGCTTTTTACATTGTTATAATTATCTTAGTAGACAATTATGATGTGTAGAAAGGAATGCATGACCTAAAGATATGGGTATAGAAGATACAATTAATCTAATGTGAGTGTTATTATATAGCCTCTCCTGCCAGGCTTCACCAATTTGTACATAGCTATGATCTTTTCATACACTGATGCTTATTTCAACAAATATTCACTTTTTGCCATCTTGAGCCTCCCATAAATAATATATATATATATATATACTTGTATCTTTATTCATATTAATAAACTCTAACCATGGTAATGCTTATGGGTATTCATTTATCAAAGCTATATCTCAGGATTATGAGAAGTCCATAATTTACATTTATGTACTTTCCTAAAAAATCAATGTTAGAGTTTTTTGCATGTTTTGAAATATAAAATGGTTGCTAAATGGTTTTTCCAGAATCCCTGCCACCCCTGGTAGGATAGTGACTTTACCTCTCCAAGAATCTACTAGAAATCTCTTTGGTGGAGATGCTCAGATATTTCTGAACTTAATTTTAATTTGTTTCAAATGTTCAATCTAGGTATCATGGAACCTACATTGTACTCCAGCATATGGGAAACTAGAGCACAAGGGTTCAACACCAGCCTTGACTATACAACAAGACTGCCTCAATCAATCAGTTATATAACTATCCTTATATTTGAAAAATAACTCTACTCTGTAAAGGTGTTTGATCTCAACATTTGAAGATATGACTCTGCTTTACAGTTTTCATATTGTTACTGATAATTAAAAGTTAATTTAATAATCATTCCTTCCTGTGTGGTCATAATTCTGTCAAGGAAGATTTTGAACCTTTAATCTGGCTATTTGATTGGTACATGGAGGTTATCTTGGTTTGGTTTGATACTCTAGTCCTCAATTTTATTCTGAGGTTCATGAACATGAACTTGTTTCACACTTAGGATT
>JADRCD010116678.1:0-10621 GCA_019843815.1 Montemys delectorum
TCTGTTATTAAAAGTGTTTACATATCCATTGAGATGCCATTGGAGAAAACATAGTTGAGGATACTGGGTTAGGGATGGGGCTTGTGTCTTCTTCCTCTTTTCAGTACTGGGACTCCATCTGGCTTAGACCCATGCAGGACCTGTGCATGCTGCTACAGTCTTTGTGACTTCATATATGCATCAATCCTGTTGTGTTTAGAAGGCTTTGTTTCCTTGGTGTCCTCCATCCCTTCTAGCTCTTATATACTTTCTGCCTCCTCCTTTGCAGGGATCCCTGAGCCCCAAAGAGGCGGTGGGGGTGAGGTGTGGGGACTTGATGGAGCCATTCCTTTTAGGATTTAGTGCTCTGAGGTCTCACTCTGTACCTGGTGCAGCTGTGGGGTCTCTGCATTTGTTCCCATGTGCTGCAAGAACAGTGATGGCCAAACAAGACACTGATTTGTGTCTAGCAGAATTTCATTAGGAGTAATTTTATTGACTATGTTCCTTTAGCAGGACATATTTGGATTTTCCCTAAATTCATGTTTTATGTAGTCTCAGGTTCTTGGCTACATAAGCAGTGCCACATATGGATTTCTTCTCTTGGAGTTGGCCTTATAGCCAGATATTAGTTGATTACTTCTACAAGCTTTGTGCCACTATTTTACCAGTAGATGGTACAGGCTGGTTACCATTGCCAATTAAAGGGTTTGTAGCTGGGTTGATGTTTCACTTTCTCCTCTGATAGGATATAGAGAACCTTTTAGTACCATGAACACTATTAGTAGGGATGAAGTCTCTCGTTAGGCACCAGCTCAACTTTTCCAGGTAAAGTAAGGTGTGTAGGTGCCATCTTCAACAATGGGGCCTACCATCGTTTGTGGGGAGCAAACAAAAGCCTTGACAGTATCCTGGGTTTGAAGATGTTGTTGGGTCAGTTCCCTTTGGTCAACAACTCAGTTAGACATTACTCATCCTGGAATTGGAGGATTCATTTAGTGATGAGATGTTTGTTCAGTTGGGATTTTGTTGTTATTCACTCTTGAGCCTGGTTTTGTTTCTGACTTTGGCCCTATTACTAAGGAAGTTTGGAGAACTTAGACTAATCAGATAAACTGGTATCTTTTTTTTCAGTTTATTGTGTGGAATCGTTACAGCATGTTGAAGTGTTAAGCCCTAGCAAGTCATTTAACTTCTCTGAATTAACTTGAATGCCACCCATACAGAGATCTATATGAGTTTTTCTTTGGGTATCTAGCTTTAGAAAGTAAGTCTAGACAGCAGAAAACCTGTATTTCCTTGGTGCTGAAGTTTGTGGATCAGATAGTGAGAGCTGAGCTAGCAAGAAATTTACTTGAAAAATTAAGCAGACCAACCTTGATTTTGAGTTTAAGTAGACAGAATTTGGGGAAAGCTATTAAACAGCTTGTTACTGTACTGTGTGTATATGGAAAAGCATTACACTGCAGGGTAGCACTACTCAAGGTTGTGCACACCTTTCCCGCACAAGAGCCTGTACAAGGTCCAGCACAACCACATGGGCTCGTGCTCAAATCCAGAACCAGACTTTGAGAGATGGGGGAATGTATTTTCTGTTTGCATCTGTTTGAAAGAATTATACAAATAAGTTTCTTCTGTGTGGATGATGGTGATTATAGTGTTCTTTTAAAGTCATTAGGACTTGAGAAAGGAAGCGTAAATTACAAGTTTCTTTTAAGATGCTACAAACAGTATTTTGTAATAAAAGTGTTTACAGAACTATTGTTTTTGTAGTGCTGGGGAAGGGAGCTTTGTGAAATTTAGACTTGATTTAAGTCTTAATTTCATATCATGAACCAGAATTTCCCTAGAGGTTACAACTTCAGCTTTTCCTGTTTAGGGAAATGAGAAGTTCTCACTTTTACTTGCTTTTTTTAAACTAACAAATAAAAATGGTTCTACACATTGAGCCCACCACTTATTTTTGGCAGTTTTGTGTTTAACTGTAATGCATTGCAATAGTTGTTTTCTTTTACGATAGGACTTTGAAGCAAATGTCCAAACAAGCATTCCACTTTGGCATTTACAACAGCAATCTTTTCACATAAAATTTCTATTTTCTTTGGTCCTGGGTGTATTTTATTGAGGATAAATTTAGTATTTTTTTTAAAAGTGGCTTATGGCACTGTCACTTTCATTCTTACCATGAGAATTATAATTATGGATTTAAAAATTTCCTGTAAACACTTTTTAAAAAAGGTACGGTCGCTCTCAGAATGTTACTTTGTGAGAAGGCATCTGCTTTTGGCTCTTTGAAATAATAAAGACAAGGTCCTCATGTGCATTGGATTATAGTAAAGGAGCATGCCTTGTTTTTAGGGTCCTGATGAAGAAGCTGTTGTGGATCTTGGCAAAACTAGCTCAACCGTGAACACCAAGTTTGAAAAAGAAGAATTAGAAAGTAAGTTCATTTAAAATAATTTCTTTAGCAGGAAATGAGCACATGATGCTTGCCAGTGTTTTCTTACGTTTAACTTACAGCTTCTGGAAATGTCATTTACTTAGAAGAAGACGATTGAGTACTTCTCTAGTGTCGTGCAACGAATAATAGTGCTGCAGATGGTCATCTCTATGACCAGACTATTTCCTGATGTACTCTTTTGAAATATTGGGATAGATAGATTTCTGAAGGCTGTTCCCACCTCATTGACAATTGCCATTACTTGTGAAAAGAAAAGTAATGATTAGAAAATGTCTTCCTTTCTCATGGTTTTGGTAGCCTGCTCAGGTTACCAGATTTCAAGTCACAGGTATCACTGCTTGTCATCAGTTGCTCATTTCATTGGTGCTACAGTAACCACCACTTAGAACTATGCAGCAAATGAGTTCTTTATCCTCCCTAAGTGGGAAGAAATCCTATTAGTTTCCTTTCTTTCTTTGGTTTTAGAAATAGTTTTGGAGTTACAGAATGTCAGCATACACAATACAGAACATTTTTGTGTGCACCTTACATAGGCTTATCTAATGTTAATAATATTAAATCATATCATTTGTGAATATACAAAAGCTAACACTGGAAAACTAGAAACGGGTTTACTTACAGTTTCCTCAGCTACAGCTTTTGTTTGGAGTTGACTGGTTTTCTAGTACTGGCCTTTTTGTTCCAAGTGAGTACCACAGTTGGCACAGTTTGAGATATGTGGTACCTTTACTCTTAGGTTGTTGTGTCTCCTTAGGCTTCTCTAATCAATGTGGGTTTCTCATTCTGAACTGGTGGTCATGACACTGAAGGTGGAGGAGAGTGAGTGGGTTGTCCTTTTACAGTGGTCCACGATTGCAGATTGAGATGAAGTGTGTACTACAGCAAGGATCCATGCAGCATGGTTGTAGATATATTGTGTTATTGATGAATTAATGTGGAACATTTGGCTAAATTCGTGTTCATGGAAAAGTTTGCATAGATACTTTAAGAACTTTTTATGTTAAAATGTTCCAGTCCTATATTAGGCACTTAATCTGTTGCTTTTAAGAAAGAAATGGAGTCCTTTGCATTTTATTCTGAAATTTTTTGCCTCTGCCTCCTGAGTGCTGGGCTTATATCTGCATCAGTGTCTTAGTCAGGGTTTCTATTCCTGCACAAACATCATGACCAAGAAGCAAGTTGGGGAGGAAAGGGTTTATTTAGCTTACTTCCACACGGCTGTTGTTCACCAGAGGAAGTCAGGACTGGAACTCAAGCAGGTCAGGAAGCAGGAGCTGACGCAGAGGCCATGGAGAGATGTTTCTTACTGGCTTGCTTCTCCTGGCTTGCTCAGCCTGCTCTCTTATAGAACCCAAGACTTCCAGCCCAGGGATGGCACCACCCACAAGGGGCCCTACCCCCTTGATCACTAATTGAGAAAATGCCCCACAGCTGGATCTCGTGGAGGCACTTCCCCAACTGAAGCTCCCTTCTCTGTGATAACTGCAGCCTGTGTCAAGTTGGCACACAAAACCAGCCAGTACAATCAGCTAACTAACATGCCTGGATAAAAATGACTTAAAAGTCCGAAAGTACCACATGCAATATATTATAACAGAGGATACCAAAGACAAGAGCAAAAGAAACAGTTAAGACTGGACCTTTAGTATATTTTCTAATATTTCTGCTATGAACTCATAGAATTTTTTATTTTAGTATATTAGGTTGGTGTGCCAAGTGTTAATTAGAGCCATGAGAATGTAATCTTAATACACAGCAGTGGGGAGTTGTCTCTTCAGTTATAGTTTCACTAAAATAAAATTGTAAAAATCACTGAATTTACTAACAGTTATTTACATTAGTGTAGTCTAATTCACATGTACAATTAACCATTTAAAAGTATTCAGTTCAGTGTTTACACGCTATTGTACAATTGTCACAGCTTTAGTTACAGAAGCATGTCTGTATTCCCTGAAGAAACCTTGATTAATTAAGTTTTAAATTTATAAGTTCTGGTATAATTTTCCCAATAATAAAGTCTTAATTTCCACAGAGATTGTATCAAGTTCTTAGTATTAGTTCTTAGTATCTTAGGCAAAGTGCTTGGGTACTAGGAGATATGTCAACAAATAAGTTCAGTTTGTTTCCCTAAGTCTGGTTCTTACTTTAAAGTCTTAAGTTTTTACTTTAAAAGTTGCTCGGTTACTTAACACATTTGTTTTTTGAGACAAGACCTTGCTGTGTAGCTCATTCTGCCCAAGAACTTGCTGTATAACCTAGTAGGTCTGATGGTTAGTCTTCACTGTCAACTCTTAGAAGCACTTAGAATAATAAACACCTGTGACATATCTGTGTGGGTATTTCTAGAGTTTTAATTGAAGAGGGACAACCTACCTCTAATGTTAGTAATACTATCCTATAGCCTAGGAACCCTGTCTGAAAGAAAGAGAAAAAGAAGAAAGACAGCAGCAGGGGGCCAAGGAAAATGGAGGACACAGCAGAGTTTTTAAGTGTCCTGTCTTTGCTTCCTGATCTGTCAAGCTATGAGCAAGAGCCTCATGTGTCTGCTGTCATACCTTACTGAATTTAATAGACTTAATTTATGCTCTCAAACTATGCTGAAATAAATCCTCCTTTTTAAAAAGTTGTTGGTCATGTATTTGGTCTCAGCATCCAGAAAGCTGACGTGAGAAAAGTAGCTAATATACCAGGCTAGCCTTGAACTTACAGGTCAGCCTCCCAATAGGCTGTGCCTCCAGGCCCAGCTTCATTTACTTGATTGATACTGAGACAGCATATTTGTAGGTAGGGAATTGACAAATGATTAGGGTCAAATGTAGCTGGTAAGGATCAAATGTACATTTAAGTCTCATCTATGAGGCCAGACGTGGTAGTACATTCCTGTAATCCCTACTTGAACTCAGGCAGGAGGATTCTGAGTTCATTGCTAGCCTAGCAAGACCCTGTGTCAAATGCTAAAATGAGAACAGAAATTTGTTATAGTAAAAATTAATTGGAGCTTTCTACCCCACCTTTGATCCTTCAGTTTCCAAATAAAAGGCAAAAACCTTTATATTTATAGTAAGCCTTAGCAGTACTACAGCTGGAAGATATCAGTCCTCTAAGATATTCTACCTGTTTCCCTGTCAATAACCCTGAGGTATGACTTTCCACCTGGGAAACTTTTACTCTGACTGGCTAGCCCTCATGGCCAATTCTCATGATCCCTTACCCCATGGTGTCCTCTCTCTCTTCACTCTTCGCTCTCCTCATGGTCTCTCCTCAGATCTCAAACCAGGGAACCGAAGCCCCACATACCTCTCCTCTGCCCAGCTATAGGTAGGCTGTAGGCATCTTTATTCAACTAATTGTTTTAAATTAAGGAGCAAGGTTACATAATGTCATTTGATGTACATGAGGTTTCCTTGTCCCAAAGGCAACCAGATCTTCGGGGCCAGTATTTAGCATTGCAATACAGCAACAAGCCAAACCTCAACAGAAAATCTCAGGATAAAGAGTTTCCTAATATATTTATTTCCTGACCATCTTATGAATTTTTTATGAAACGAGTATCATTAGCCTAATATTTCAGCATACTGTTTTATTTTATATAAAAAGGCAACAAGCAGTCTATGTCAAGAGTTTTTTTCTTTCTGTAGTTGCCTATATTTTAAATTTGTAGTTCACATCTCTCTATATTCAGCAAAGCAATACAACTTAAATAATGAACTGTTTAAGGTATTTGAAGAAATCCGGTTGTCACCTCTCAGTAGTGGACATAGTATTGTTGCTATATGTATCCAGTCCATTTCATTCAGAGACTACCTTTTGTTTTTCTTAGAGGAATTAGAATACAAAGGGTAAAAAAAAAAGAATACAAAGGGTAATATTTTCCCAGTAGTAACTTTTCTTCTTCTAAAAGCACAGTAATGGTGTTATAAAAATCTTATGTTCTACTACTTTGTGTGTGTGTGTAGTGTGTATAAAGTGTGCATATTTTTTAAAAGACATATTTAGTTCTTTATGTGTTTTGCCTTTATGTATCATGTTCATTCTGGTGTCCACAGAGGTCAGAAGAAGAGGTCTTTTTTTTTTTTTTTTTTTTAAATTTTTAATTTTTTTTTAAATTTTTAATTAGGTATTTTCTTTATTTATATGTAAATTTCTCCTGTCCCAGTTTTCCCTCCAAAAACAAACAAACAAACAAAAACAACAAGAACAAACCCCTGTTGCCTCCCCCCTCCCCATGCCTGCCACCCTACCCTCTCCCACTTATTGGCCCTAGCATTCCCCTACACTGAGGCACAGAACCTTCACAGGGCCGAGGACCTCTCCTCCTATTGACGATCGTATTTGCAGTCCTCTACTATACGCGTGCTGCCAGAACAATCAGTCCCACCATGTATAGTCCTTGGTTGGTAGTTGAGTCCCTGGGAGCTCTGAGGGTACTAGTTAGTTCATATTGTTGTTCATCCTAAGGGGCTGCAAACCCTTCAGCTCCATAGATCCTTTCTCTAACTCCTTCATTAGTTACCATGTACTCAGTTGAATGGATGGCTGTGAGCCTCTACATCTGTATTAGTCAGGTGTTGTAGAAGAAGACG
Source organism: Montemys delectorum (assembly GCA_019843815.1). Lineage (NCBI taxonomy): Eukaryota > Metazoa > Chordata > Mammalia > Rodentia > Muridae > Montemys > Montemys delectorum. The sequence continues at coordinate 7,024 of JADRCD010116678.1, forward strand.
TCTTGAATCCCCTGGCAGTGGAGTTACAGATGGTTTTGAGCTTTTATGTAGGAGAGTCTCAAAGAGAAACAAGGACTCTTGACCCCTAAAACCATCTTTTTATCCCTGATTGATGTTTTTAGATTTTTAATGTTTGAAGCTTGTTGTTATTCAAATCAAGTAACAAACTCTTTGAAACAATGAAAAAATAGTAAACAAACATTTACTTAAAATGTTAGTGTATTATGACACATGAGGTATTTAACCCTTAAGACATATACTAAGAATGTTTACTAACTTGAATTGGTCCTGAATGTGGGTAGAATAAATGTGTATAGATATGTTTGTGTATATATACTTAAACACTTAAGTATTTTTGTTTATATTTTTTAAAAGTACATAATTTTTGGTTGGTTTTGTTTTGTTTTGTTTACCTGCTTCCTATCTCTTTAAAGCCCTGGTTAATCATAAACTCTCATTCTTCCTGGAAGCCTTAACTTCCTGTCTTCTGTGAGGTAGAATAAATTTATCCATATTGTGTAGTATACGTAACTTCTCTTGATTTAGTTTAAATGACAAACTTATGCTCACATGAGTAATCCATGTGGCTAGTTTAATGATCAGTTTTATTGCAAAGCTCTTCTGTAACATGTTGTGACACTTTTATAAAATAAATAATTGAAGGCAGCCATTGTTGATATCTTGACTTTGAGCTTACATGTAGTTCGTTGTTTCTAGAATAAAGTGTGATGTGCTTTCTTGAATGTCATACTTTCACTTTGGTTAAACTATTAACATATTTTAAAAACTTGAAATAGGTCATCGAGCTGTATATGTTGGTGTTCATGTGCCATTTAGTAAAGAGAGTCGTCGACGTCACAAGCATCGAGGGCACAAACATCACCACCGGAGAAGAAAAGACAAAGACTCAGACAAAGAAGATGGACGGGAGTCTCCATCTTATGGTAGGAAGAAGTTGCCATCTGCTAATGGTTTAAAGTTTTTTTCCAAGAAGTTCCATCTTTTTACTTGAAAATTTCAGTATTTTTTTTTATCATAGCTGAATAATATTGTGTCACATAGCATAGATGTATCATATGTTCCTTACAGGTGACAGATGTCATCTGTTGATGGACATCTAGGTTCATTTTCATTTCCTAGTTATTGTAACTAGAACAGCAATGAACATAGATGGGCAAGCATTTCTCTAGCAGGGTCTAGAGACCTTTGGGCATAGGCCCAGGAGTGGTATTGATAGATTATATGGCATTTTTAATTTTTATTTCTTGAGAAATCTCTAGAGTGACTTTCAAAGTGGTTGCAATCATTTTCATTTTCATCAGCAGTATATGACAGTTCCCCTAGGTCAAAATCTGTGGTGTATGAGTGTGTGTGTATATGTGTGTGTGCACACGCGCGCGTGTGTGTGCGGGGAGGGTGTAGGGAGAGAGAGAGAAAGAGGAGAAACAGAAGAGAGAAAAGAGGGTGTTTCATAACTTTATCACATAGCAGTTGGTTCTCATCCACAAATCACATTGATTTGTCTGTAGATTTTTTTTTAAATGTAGTTACAGGAACGTAAGTTACCAAAGTATAGAGCTTGTTTGGTGAGTTCTCATCCTTATATTTTTCAAACAAATGTACACCAGACAGCTGTGTTGAGCCTGGTAATGCACACATCTGCAGACTCCTTGTACTTTATAGCGAATGTCTGGATTTGTGTGCTTGAGGAGCAGGCGTCTTGAAGCCCACTCTGTTGAAGCACTTATATATTCTTGTCAGTACACGTATTGGTGGTGTATTCAAGGCTCATTGTTGGCAGAATGACCCTTAGTTTCCTCTCCACCCTTCTTTGCAGGGGCCATTCTTCCTGGCCTTAGTAGGAAAGTACATCTGTGCTTTTTGTTGTTGCTGTTTTGTTGTTGACGGAATCTTTTATAGCAGAGACTGAACTAAAAAAAAAAAACGTTGTATAGCAGAGATTGGTCTTGAACTCCAGATTCTCCTGCTTCCACTTCCTGAGTGGTGGGATTATAGGTACCCACCACGTCCAGCTTTCTTTTTTCTGATCTAAAAAGAGATTAACAGTATATACACTTATGGGCTATGGAGATGGCCCAGTGGATAAAGAGCAAGATGCTCAAGCATGAGGACCTGAGTTTGATTCCCTGCTCCCACATAACAGCCGAGTGATTGTGTGTGTTTATAATCCCAGTGCTGCTAGTGATTGTACATAGTCTAGCCTCATAATGTATATGTTGTAGATTGATTTCTGGATTATGTTAATCAAGGCGTCCTTAGGGTATACTCATTGACTGAGCAAGTTGTAGTTATTCCATACATTATTTTTAACTCACCTTAGGCCTGTACTTTGAAACTGTTCTTCAGCTGGACAGAATTTGAAAAATAATAGTCTGGCTCTGGATAGTAGGTAGTCCAGACTCTGAATTGTGAGAAGTGGCAAGAAGGATTAAGTCCTATGTTTGCCTAAGCTAGTTCCTCAGAAACTGTTTTCTGGTCTGGTAACACAAGGCAGAGTCTGGCCAATTCTCAGAAGTCTGAATTAAAGAAGAATCTAAAAGCAGTGCAGTGTTTCAGTCTTGTTGAAAGTGAGAACTGTACAGGCAACAGAGGTAGAGACTTGCACAACACAGGTATTGGTGGTAATAACACAGGTTTCAGTCAGTGCAGAACTGTGTGAAGCCAGACTGTCTGTGCCAAAAATATCCAGGTGCTACCAATGCAGTGCTTAGAGACTTAGGCCTTTTGATCCTTGTTTCCTTGTTTGTTAGAAAGAAAGAGTGGGAGTCAGTGATACTATATTCTGATTTAAGCAACTAAGGTAAAATGTATTAAGCTGATAAAATATGAACAAAGACTAGAAATAGTTAAACGATTCAGTGAAGAGAATTTGCTGTTCTATCAGAGGGCATGTGTTCAGTTCCCAGTTTCTACCTCAGGCAACTCATACTACATGAAAATCTAGCTACAAGGGATCTAACATCCCTTTTTTTGTCCCCTGTGGGCTCTATATACATCTGTACAAACCCCACACAAATCAAACATACATAATTAAAAATAAATCACTGGGCATAGTGATGCATACCTTTTATTCCCAGCCTTAGGATACAGAGGCAAGTGGATCTCTGTGACTCTGTGTCTTTATTGTTCTCTGTTTTATTGCTCTGAGTCCCAGCTCTCAGGAGTATATGATCTCTTTCCTAGTGCTGGGGTTACAGGCATGCATGGCTGTGTCTGGGATTTTATGTGGGTGCTGGGAATTTGAACTGAGGTCCTCATGCTTGCAGAGCAAGCACTCTTACGGCTGAATTTTCCGAGTTCCTGTGTTTGTTTTGAGTTTGCCACACACATTGTTATCTACAAAGCTCATGCTTAAAAACTATGTAAGTGTGTTTAACAACAAATAATCTCATAATATTTTATATAAGTTTACAGTTTGGGGGCACATTCAAAGCTGTCGTTGGCCAAATGTTAATAACCTCTTTAGTGTCTTAGAAAAAGGCTGAAGTGTCCTGTCTTAGCACCTTTATACAGCATTGTCCTGGAGCACCTACCCTGCGTGTGTGTGTGTGTGTGTGTGTGTGTGTGTGTGTGTGTG
>JADRCD010116791.1:0-20633 GCA_019843815.1 Montemys delectorum
TCCCTTCCAGCTGCCACCACAGCTCCAGAGCTCAGTATCACTGCTTGGAGACTAGGAACCTAGAAGAAACCAGAATTACTGAGCAAGTATTGTTCTTTCCATATGATATATTTATAACTTTTAATAGCTCAATGTGACAGCCTCCTAGGATTGAAAGAAATAATCACTATGCATTTTCTTAGACGTCAATAATATACACAAAATAATCTAGGCATGTTGGAGAAATGGGTGTAAACAGACCCAGAGACACTATTGAGTCTGCATACTAGCTAGAAAGTGACAGGATAGTTTTCTGGAGTAATTAAAGGAATCTTTAAAAGTTATGTGGTATCCCCCACCAAAGTCTGCAGTTACAACCAAGTGCCTATGAATCCAGAGCCAACTGGGAAAAGGCCCTGTAGAATGAATAGCAAGCAAGTCTTGAAGGTGATCTCTTGTATACGTACTGTTAGCTGCAGACCCCAGAAAAATGCTTTTTCTGGATACTAGAAAAAAAAAAGAGTTTTCTAGATAGGAAAACAATATTCCCTTCCAAGAAGTTTGTGAAAAAATTGTATTCTTGAACAAAACATTGTACACTAGTATTCAAGGAAATCAGAAGGGGAGAAAGGAGACCCTTCTAAGCCAATGACAGGTCAGATTCTGACAGGAAAAAAATGACTACTAGAACATGCATACAGGAACATGCAGATACACAGGCATATCTGTACACTCATACATGCATACACACACACACATACACACACACACATACACGTACACACAAGAGAGATGACTTAGAGCCACCTGTATACTCACTTTTCTTCCATCTGTGGCATACAGCTTGACCACAGGACACTGCATGACCTGTGTCAGGTACTGCAGGAAGGCTTCGAAGCTCTGAGTGATCCTCCGGCTAAGAAGGACCACATGCTTGGTCTTCGGGTCACCGTTCCGGAAGACCACGAGCCTCCTAGGGGCGCGGAGCATGCCAGGTGCCATGGTGGGCATGGTGGCAGTAGCAGAACGGAGCTGCACATGTGTGCTTATGGAACGACTACTGAGCCAGGGCCGAGGACGCCGGCGGGCCTTGTCCAGGTCAACTGGCAGCACCTTCTTATTGTGGGAGCACACATAAGATTCGCCATCCTCCAGCTCCTCCAGTCTGGTGATGCTGTGTCGTCCACGGGGTGTGCTGATATTCCTTACCCCAAAGGGCAGAGGCACCTTCCTGGATAAATTATCCAGCAGAGCATCAAAAGTCTTAAAGGAACGAGGATTGACCACCACCCTAACGCCGCCAAACTGTGGGTCTCCGCTCTTATAGAAACTGATGCGTTTAGCCACTACGGTGTGAGTGACGTTTGAATGGCGAGGGGAAGGAACGTGACCTTCAGAAGAAGTCAGATGAATCATGGAGAAACTAGTAGAAGGTGTGTCACTCATTTTAGATGAGACCTAAAGAGGAAAGAAAATGGCTTATTTCTACAGTGTCCTGTAGCTGTACCACTGAGACTATACAATAATGCTACTATACAATATGCTACTATACAATAATGCTACTATACAATAATGCTAGTACTTGCTAGTTATAGCTGAAGACATGCAGAATAGTCCTAAGATTATATTTACTAATGGACTGCCAAATTTGAAAGATAATCTTAAGACACTACAATAATACCAAAAGAAGTAACACCAGGAGATTTAGTTCAATGATAGAGCAGCTCGCCTAGCTCAAATACCAGAATTGGGTCCTCACATTCGGGTAGGGAGGAGAATAAGGATGATTATGACAAAAATTTGAGAATAGCATACTGACACTTAAAAAGATTAATGTAAATAAGTTATGGTATATATGTCAATACAGCAGAATTCTATGAAACGAGAGAGAGAGAGAGAGAGAGAGAGAGAGAGAGAGAGAGAGAGAGAGAGAATATTACCTATAAAGATAATCATGGGGTTGGTGAGATAGCTCACCAGTTAAGAGTACTGACTGCTCTTTCAGAGGTCCTGAGTTCAACTCCCAGCAACCACAGGGTGGCTCATCTCTATTGGGATCCAATCTGGTGTGTCTGAAGGCAGAAACAGTGTACTCACATAAAATAAAGAAAATCTTTTTAAAAAAAAAAAGATAGTCATGGCGTACAACTGAATGAAGACCTTATTTTATAGCGTTATGACAAAAATTCGTGTTTGTGAAGTAGCATAAGGTAGAAAACCAATTTACTAGATACTGGTTTATTTAGTGGGTCACTCAAAGCGTGGCCTGTACTGCCTGTTTGTCAAGCATGGATTCACTTACTGGAGAATAGCTGAAAGGATCAGTCATTGGCCTTAAGAAACTGTGTCTTTCAGCTGCTTGTTGGGTCTCTCTGAGGACAGTCATGATAGGATCTTTTTGTGAGCACACCATAGCATCAGTAGTAGACCCAACAAGCACCCTAAAGACTCAGATGCAGATATTTACACCCAACCAATGGACAGAAGCTGCTGAAGAAGTTGAGGAGAAGGGTGACCTCATAAGAAAACCAGCAGTCCCAACTAACCTGGACCCCCGAGATCTCTCAGATGCTGAGCCACCAACCAGGCAGCATAGACCAGCTGATAGGAGGGCCCCAACACATATACAGCAGAGGGCTAAAGATATGCCTAACCCTCAAGACACTTGAGGCCCCAGGGAGTGGGGAGGTCTCTTGGGGTGGGGGTTGGGGGGTAGGGACATCCTTGTGGAGATGGGACAGGGAGGTATGGGATGCAGAACAGAGGGTGGACCAGGATGGGGATAAAGTCTGAACTGTAAAAAAATAATTAAATAAAAAAATAAAATTAAACAAAAAGAATCGCATAGACTTCTGTAGAGTCTTTCTTGCTTTCCCACTGCACCTTGTGGTTTTAGAGTATAAAACATACAAACTGCCCTGGGGAGCAAAGCCTGTCAGAAGCTGAGGCGCACATGTATGCTTTTAGAGCAGCAACCAGAGTCAGGACGATGGGTAGCTTTGTCCAGGTCAGCTGGAGCACCTTTCTATTCTGAGAGCACGGGTAAGACTGGCCATCCTTTGGCTTTGGTTCACCAGTTACTTCTCCCCTGTCGGCCTCTCATTGGTGTCGGCACCAATGAAAGATTCCAACAGCAATTCTGGAAATCCCCTAGCCAGATCTCCTTCACCATGGCCCCAGTTGGTTCTGGGAGGCTACTGCACTGGGGCTCTCAGCCCACCAAAGTCTCTGGAACTGAGAGATGCTCACCCAAGATGGGATTCCACGGTCTTCTTCCAGTAGCCAAGGGGACTGTGGAGCCCAGATTCAGTTTCTGAGTGTACTCAGATGAGACTAAGCTGGAACATCTAGACTAGGTAAGCCCCCAGGAGATAGACAGGAGTTGCCAGTATGCACTGGATTACCTTCAGGAAACTGAATGTGAAGCCTTTATGGAATACCAAGATGGCATTTGTCTCCAAGGAAAAGGTAGACGGGTGTCCTGTGAAATATACTAGGAATTTAAAATGGGAATGTGGGGCTGGAGAGGTGGCTCAGGGCTTAAGAGCACGGGCTGTTCTTTCAGAGGACATGGGTTCAATCCCCAGCACCTAATATGGCAACTCACAACTGTCTATAACTCCAGTTTCCAGAGTTCTGACACCCTTACATGGACATATGTGTAGGCATATAAAGTAAAAATAAATAAAATATTTTTAAAAATTGAAAAATAAAATGGGACTGTACAACTTCTGAATGAGCAGTGAATGAGCATGTGATTTCTTACGGTGCTTCCACAGTTTGGTGGGTATGAAGATCCAACTGAACCTCAACCTGCAGTTCTGCTGAGGCTGCTTTACATAAATGAGCATTCATTAGTGTGAGGTGAGGACACATGGGGATACACACGTGACCATAAGGCAAGACTTTTTAAGTCTCTTAAAGGCAGCCGGTTGGCCAGGCACTTGCTTGAGGAAGAGGCGTATCTTCTCAGCCCACCCTACACACTACAGGGGGATAGGCATGTATAAACTCCACCAGCTCCTGGTTATGGAACACTTCTCCCCAGGAGGTCTGCACCATACCAATGTGAGACCCACACAGTCTCACAGACTCTCAAGCCTGAAAAACCAATGAAGCACACCCCCCTTCCAAGTAGCTTCTACAAAGGATGAAATCTGGCTTTAATCTCCAGTGCTACATGGAGTCAGGGCAATCTCAAGTTAGCCTGGTCTTACTCCCTCAGTGGCATCCACCATGATGTAATACTCACCAACACTGACCAGCCTACTATGTCTTCCAAGCTACAGCTGGTCGTGTTCCAGGGAAGAGTTTGTTCCAATGTGCTAACTAAGGGAAATGTCAGGTCTTTATCTAATACATCACAACTCCAGATGATATGTTCACACCCCTAGTGTTCCCAGAATTTCCTCATGAAAGTCAGAAGAAAAAAAAAAACAAAAGCAACTGACGAGAACACTGTTGAAAATGTGGCTGGCTGATTGCCACAGATAGGGAGATAATTGCAGAGATGACAGCTCCCAGTTTAGTCCAGCAAGCTTACGTAGCATGCGTCTTGGGAAAACTGCCCTATGAGAACTGTTGCAAAGTTATTTGCTGACCTGAATTCACCAGCACTGACCCAACAAGCTAGCAATGCCTGTCTGCAGTGGGCCTGGAACCTTGCTGATGTAAACTCGGGGGTCCTGCCCATTTGAACATTAGAGGTGGACTTTAGTGACATTCGACACAGCCAGGGACACTGATTCTTGCTAGTCACACTGTGCATCTTTTTCAGACTGGTAGGAGCTTTTTCTACACACACAGAGAAGAATTAACTTGGAATTAGTACAGCTGGTACCACCTTCGGGTCAAGTTGAGAAAATGAGTAAAAGCTTTAAATAACAGTGGCCAAGAAACAGGCTTCCTTGGCCAGTAATTCTGCTGCTTGTACCATTTCAATCCCAGTGAGCATCCTGTAAATCCCCTTGGGAGATGCTCTTTGGCTGCCCAGGTCCACTACTTCCAAAGGAGGCAGGATACCTCCAAGTGTCAGGTCACATGCCCAGTTCTTGAAAAATCTGGCTGGCACTCCACAGAAAATTGCTTGAAGTTACAGATATCAATTCATAGATACACCATACCCACACCAAGGTTATAGACTAGGTAAGCTGACCAAGTCTCTAACACTGACTAGTTCAAATGACCTCAGAATAGAGACAAAACCTGATGGTAGGTACCACAGGATGTTATACCTACAGATAATATCTGTAGGGCTGTTTCATTTCTGATTTGGATTTTCAATGAAAGGGATCTAAGCAAGGTCATTTGCATATTAAGCAACTGAGAACATCCCCAACCCCATTTTTAAATGTCACTAAACTTAGTAAATGTTTAAAATTTTAAAAAAATATTATAACATTTCAAAACAATTAAATCAGATCTCCTCCAATGAGAAAAGTAGAGCTTGCCAACTTGTCGATTTAATCCTTCATAAGCTAAGGGGGAGGCTTAAAGTTCAGCTTGACATTTGGATGGAAGGGAATGAGCATCGTTAACTAAAGAATGTGTCATAGAAATCTGCGATGAATATATCTAGAGAAAATGTATCATTAAGTAGTCCATCACAGAGATCTGCAATGAGTATATAGAGGAAAAAAACATACCATTAAGCAATGAGTCATGGATATCTGTAATGGATATGTTAGAATCAAATGCTTCCCCTGGAAAATGTAGATAAATCATCTGTCATGATGCTTACGCTGGGAACTCCTCACTGAACAAGGGACAGAACTGCTACAAACTGATAAAACACGATGCCATCTAACTGCCACATGCAGCAAGGGTTCTAAAACAAGAACATCAGGATCCAATTAGAGATAGACCATTTCTAGTAAGCCACAGAGGTGTTCCTTGAGGTCAGAATCTGGGTGACAATATTGGAGCCTGTAAAAAGACTTTACCTAGCTGTAGTCCTCCTTTAGAGTATGACTATTTCGGTTGTTTTAATTCATTTTAGCTATTAGTGCCTTTGAAAGCGTAAGAGATCCCTGCATCCTTGAAGACAAATGGAATGAAATATTTAGTTGGGAGTGTAGAGATAGCAGAAGGCATGTTTGCACTGCAAATCTGGCCCAAATCACCTACATAAATACTTGCAAGCGTTTATCTAAGACTCTTCATACATCTCGCAAGTGATTTGTAAATCTGTATGTGCAATTAAGAAGAAGAAAAATATTCTATGATTAACCTAGGAATTAGCTGTTTCCCGTCTCATTTGCCCGGAGATTTAAAGTGATTATAGTTTTTAAGATAATAAAGGTATCCATAGCCGACAAGTGCGTGAGTAGCTGGCAAATCCAGCTTTTTAATGGAGTCAGCAAAACTGAAGGCTCTTCTCATCCTCCGATAATCACCAACCTGACCTTGAGCAGCCTGCTTAATCTCTTTTCCCTCACCAACTACAAGGAGGTAAAAGGCTGCTTCACCAGTGGAAGAGTACAAGCAAACACGAAGAATGACTCCTGTCTGCTCTAGACACGATGGCTAACATTTACTTGGATATTTTAGTTAGCAGAAATGTTCGGTCTTACGTCTGAGGAACTAGTAACCACATCCCCCTTGGTCTGATCATTGTATTGGATTGAGATATCACACTGTGTCTCATAAATATGTACAATTCCTCCGTCTCTATTTTTAAACTTCCTCCACTATTAAAATGAAAGACTTCAGAGCCTTTTAGCTCCAATTGTTTTTAAATTGGTTCACTGACATGTTTATTTGAAAATTCATGACTAGGTCCTTGAGACCCACTTTTGCCTTATTCTGGAAATGCATCTCTTTGCAAGGGCATTGTGAAGATTTCAATGTCATTAGTCTTCTGAAGCTCACTGTTTGAAATGCTGTCGACTTGGTGGCCATTTGGGAAACAGATTTTTGTACATGCATGGGTGAAGTTTTCGAAAAACTTTATATTTCTTTGCTTTGGGCTAATATGATACAGAAAAGTTTGAACTGGGACCAAAAGGGAGAAGATACAAGACAAAACCCGAAGGAGAAAGAACAAACACCCTCCCCTAACCTTTCTCTTAGTCCACTACTGCCAGCCCTGTTTTGAGCCTAATCCACAGAAGGCAAGCTGAAGATTAGCGTGCTCTGGAGGACTCGAGGCACACACAGTAGTGGAATAAGTCAGGAGGGGGAGTTTTCGGAAGCTGTGTTGTTTTGCACTTGTGCAAGTCAGGCTTAAGAGCCCATGGCAATGTAGGCCCTGTGGGGGTACAACACAGAACATAATGAAGATTCAGCACCAACAATAAATAAAAAGTGAAAAAGAGCCACCTTCCAAAGCAGTGGCTCAGACGTCGCCCTGTTGTAGTCATGTACCTCTCCAAGAATCCAGCAACATTAATGATACAATTCAGGAGCGAACTGATGGTATGTCAGTGTACTAAGCAAATACTCAAGAAGAGATGTCTAGTCCAGATTGAAGGCAGCAAACAGAAGGTAACACTGTCCAGAGGGAATGTATGGAAAGCTCAGAAGCCAGGTGCAGAGTAGCAGGGATGCCCTCGGGAGGAATGGGAAGCTAGCACAGCACAGAGACACCTCACAAGAGCAAGACCAGCTATGTGAGCAGCACGTTTTGATGGCAAAGGGTACCATTTGCCATTTGAGATTCTTTCTTAATTTGTGAAATTAATGAAAGTTTGGATAGAGGTTCTCTTACAAGCATTTCCAAACACATTCCATATGAGATTGGAGTAATGCAATAGTAAAGTTTCAACTTGGCTAAAGACACAACCTAAGGAATCCACTCAGTTTGCCCTGAAGACTAAGCAGAGAGAGTGCTAATAAGAAAACTGGAATCTTGGGACCTACTTCTTCCCTCCAGACTGACTCCCTAGACATAACAAATTTTATTTGCCTCCAGCACAACACATACTAAAATTGTTTGCTAATAATGGGATAGCTTGCTATCACTATCTTCCCTCCTCTGTTCAGAACCTTTTGCTGCCAAGAGTTAGACAATGGAGCAATTAGGAATATTTTGTAAAATTAAGGAGAAAAATATAATAGCCTTGGCTCACGAGGTTTGGCTTGTCTGTCTTGTGATGGGTCTCAGTCAGCCACACTTTTAACTCTGCCCTATTAAGACCTGAACAGTTGCCTCTACTAACATGACGTGTCTGGTCCCCCACACATCTAGCAAAATAAAAGATAGACCTAAAAGAAATACATATCCTTTCACTAATTACATTTTCAATTTAATTTTCTCCCATGTGATATGAGTTCAGATGGATGGTGTAGAAAACTAGCACATATTTACTGAGAGACTATTTATTCTCAGGACAATTCACATGGTACTGTAGCAAAACTAATTCATTTCATCACAAATTTCCATAGCCATGTTGGACAGGAGGGAAAAGAGACTAAGAGGAAATATATACTAGTTACTACGGTAGCCTTAACTTTTTGATTATAAGCAGGTTGTTTAATGCATTGCAGTTTCCTATAATAAACATATGTCAGTATAAGCAAAACTACAATAAATTCTCCTCATGTTTAACTAAAGTGGAATCACAATTTCCCAACACTAAAGTTTACCTCTCCATCAATATCAGCATGCTACAACGAGTGTTGTCAAATTTTAGTAACAGACCATAATTATTAATAGCATTTATTGTTCTAGTGGTTAAAGATAAAACAGAGATTTGTATTCTAGATATGAAAGATAGAGGCAAAATAAAATGAGCATAGCATATTTTGAGGAGAAATATTTTAAGTAGTTTTGTACTTACCACAACTTGAACCTTCCCTTATGAAGAAAAGAGTAAATAGCCTGAGTGGTTTGTATAAACGTCACTGGATATGCAACCTGCTTGTTTCACGTAAACAAATGTCTTTGGATTTATTACTAGCATGTGTGCTCACAGATTAAGTACAGCCAATTAATTTAATCCACGGTGATGTTAATCTCCAGAAGGAGCTTGCCTCAAGGGTGCCACAGCCAGGAAATAAAGCAGCTCCTACCACACTGAGCATCTGAAGTCTAGTAAGAGTGCCCATTAGATTGTCTCTCTTATGGACATCATTTTCTGCAGAAAGTACTCAACTCACAGATACCTCTCTTCTAATTACCTCATTTATTTAGGAAAACGAATGTATGCTGCTGATACAAAATTATCTGACTTTGAATCGTCCTTTTAGATTGGAGGTTGTTCTTTTTATCTGTTTAGATTTTCAATTTTTAAAAATTTTGACGATATAATTACATCATTTGTTCCTCCTGCTCTCCCCTCCAACCCCTCCCATCTACCCCACTTTGATCTCTTTCAATTCATGGCCTCTTTTTGTTTCATTGTTACATTTGTGTGTGTGTGTGTGTGTGTGTGTGTGTGTGCACATGTATGTGTTCCTAAACATATTAAATACAACCTGCGCAGCCTTCATAATGTTACTTGTAAATATATATGTTTTCAGGGATGACCATCTGCTGTAGTATAATCAAATAGTGTGATGTTCCCTGGGGAAAACTTTCAACATGCCTTTAGCTGTAGTTTCTGTGTGTGGTTAGTGCTTTGTAAACTCTCTCTCCTCCAGGTGAGAATATTTACTGCTGTAGTCCTCGTTCAGGTCATGTTTGGGTGGCCATGTTGGTGAGACATCACGTGTGTTGCTTCTCTTCTCTGACACTTCTAAGATATATAATATTACGCACAGAGAGACGCACAGACACATGCACACAACTGTTTCTCTGGATTTTAAAGCTCTCTAAATGGACTTAAATAATAAAAGGTAAATCATGCCTCATACTGGAAGGCTAGCAAACTATTCAGAGCTTGGAGGAGAACATACAACCACCTCTGTAGTAAGCCAACATAACAGCTAACTACATTCTAAACAGTTATTCCTATCCATGCAGGGATGTATGACTCTCATCCCTCAGCAAGGACATTTTCCAACAGATGAAGACCACTACAGAAAACTACAACCAATCAAAATGCAGAACCGTGGAGCCCAGACCCAACTGATGAGTCATCTTTTGATAAGCAGTTCTGATTCTGAGATGCTATTTGCTCATGAGAGGGAAAGAAAAGACATAGACCTTTTCATGACTTATCTCTTCTGCATTATAACCACAACAGGTGGAATGATGATGCATATGACTGCATGTGTATACAATGGGGCTACCTGGCAAAGCATGCTATAATAAAATCACTGTTTCTGCACTCTTGACAGCTGCTTACTCATAGTGGAGTTTGAACCTGTCACATATGACGTCCCATATAGTATTCTCCCAACCCTTCTTAAGATCAAGGTGTTAGAAAAAAAGCCTCACCTACTTGGGTTTCCCACTGGGTTTCATACCTATGTTCTAAATAAGAAAACAAAAACAAGAGAGTTCTCTGAGAAGAAAGACATGCAAGGTTTAGCATGTGTTCCAGATGCTTGTCTCCAAACACATCAAGGGCCTGCATGCTTTGCCTATACCTATTGACTTTGTCACAAGCCACTTATTTAAAAGGGAGAGAAGGCATTATAGTTGGAGGAACATAGAGAAGAGAAACAGCAGTGTTTAAGTTGATATAAGCTTCTAATTATAGTCATCACTGTCCCCAAAGACATGGCTCATGTATTAATGACCAATCTGTGTTTTCACGGTGGCAATAAGCATAAATGGTATCATTACCAGCTCCAATGCAAAAGTACAGTTGTAGCCTTCAAGTTAGCTATGACCCGCATCCGCAGGATGTCTAGGTTTATCGTGCAGTCTGTGGCTGATAAACAATTCATACGTATTAGCTGCCTTTCAACACTGAAAGAATGTCAAATCAAGGATTAGGTAAGGGCCTTTTAGGAAAAGTAAAACTTCTTATAGGCCTTCAGAAAGTAGGCTGTCTAAGCATCTCTTATAGTACACACTATACTCCTAGTACTTAACTCAGGAAGGGAGACCATGTATACCTGCTGCTCAGTCAATGTCTCTGTGCTATCTCAAACACTGCAGACACCACAACGTGTCAAATACACTGTCATTTCTGGTAAGTGCTTTGTAATGCTGATGACCCAAGACCATAATTTGATTAATGAGTCTAGAAAACTCCAGAAGCCTCTATATTAGAGGTCATATTAAGCATCATCCCTTTAATATCTTCAACAGTCATATGAGATTGCCTATTTGTCACTTCTGAATTCATACATAAATCTTTTCTGATTTCTGCTGACATAGTAGTCAGATCATGAGGAATGAGGTAGCAGTGGTAATTCGTTGTAGGAAGTCTCCAACCCCAATAAGCCTGTGCAAAGAATAAAAACCTCAGTTATAATATTTATGATCTGCATACCTGGATTAGGCAGATCTACCACTTCACTACTTTATTTCCCAGCTATGAGATCCCTTGCTACTTGCCATTCCTCCAGGCCACAGGGTTCCGTTCCATATTCATTCCACCTCCTTTTCCCCTGTCTTCCTCTCTCCCCTCTGTCTCCCTGTCTGCCCTTCTTCCTTCCTCTCTCCCCCTCTCTAAAACTTCCAGGTCCATCTTGCCCTTCCACTGCCCAATTACAGGCTCTAGCCTTTATTTAACCAGTTAACATGGGGAGAAGGGTCATCTGAAATCACCTGAGTACAAGATCCACTCCAGGTCAGGGCAGCCCCTCTTGAGGAAGCAGAATTAACATCAAATACAAACAGCACCAGAGCGATCCACAACAGTGTTCATTCTTTGAAGTTGGTCAAACTTCAGTTCAACCCTTCCCTCTTTGGTTTAGTTTTGTAACCTTGAGCTATTCACCTTGTTCCTCCATGTCTACCTCCCTTGTTCTAATACATGGGGACATGCTTACTTTATATAGGCTTGATGTAAGGGTCAAACAAGTAACATACACAGTTAACCTTCTCTATGCATGCGGAATTGATTCCAGAACCCATCAACCCTACAGACGCCAGAGTATGCGGTCTCTCAAGTCTTTTACCATTTTGATGTAAAGTTGTATATGATCTACAAACATACTATTATATTTGTAAGTCATTTCTAATGTATAAAAACTGCCTAATGCAATGTAAATGCTATTTGTTAAGTCCTTATACCATGTTGTTTAAGGCAAAATGACAAAGAGAATGTCTAAATACGTTTAGTACAGATGAGAGTTTGAGTGTATTTCATTAGTTAAATGCACCGATGAAGAACCTGTGCCTAGGAATGCTGACTGAATGCATGGACAAGGAAGGCAACAGGACCCACAGTCGTAATAAATGCTCAGTAATGGAGTAATCATTTATTTCATGTCAGTCTTCTTGAAAACCATGCCCCTTGTTCCTCATAGCCCTTAATAAACTGGCGCTCTACTCTAGCATGACACATGATCTGACCCAAGTTTACTATTCTGATTTTGTGTCACCCCATAGTTTTGATCACTTTACAGTTTAAATGTGCTATGAGTTTTGCCTAAATTCTCTTTTCTTTCTTCCTTCCTTTCATTCTTGCATTCTTTCTTCATTGTGGATTGAAACCAGAGCTTCATGCATGCTAAGCAAGTACCCTACACTAACCCACCTTCCCAAATCTATATAAGCTCTCTTTTTCTTTGCCTGTATTGTGTAACAATTTCCTCTAAGATTGAAACTTTCCATCTGTCATGGAAGATCCTTAAACCAGAAGGTAATCAACACAAAAGACCTTCAAGAAGTCCCTGAAACAGACCGGATTCACTAGATCCCTCCTTCCCTCCCAGAGTAAGCAATATAGACAGCTGAGAGTCACTCTCTGACAAATCAAACTGCAAAGAAGATTCTCAGAGAAGCCAAGGCTGCAAGGAAATCTGAGATCAGACCAGCAGTGTAGAAGAAGCTTAAACCAGTTGAACTGCCTGGACCAACTTGAGACACTAGGAAAGGACACTCTCCAACTTGTTGAGCTGCCTGCAGGATTACCAGTGTGCTTGAGGTTCCTAGCTTTTGTAACCTTTGCTGGGGTTTCCTTTGGTCATTTAACTGTCTTTGAGTCATTTCTGTTCCTTTAAGAAACCCCTCACCACATTCCTGTAGGTAAACCCTATAAAACTCATTGCTTCACAAAGTTAAACTTTGGTGGTATTTTAGTGTGTCATGGGCTTCCTATTGGGGGTGAATGTGTGTTGCATCTCCGTAGGAAAAGTCTTGTCACACAACAGATTGTCTCCGTACCAAAACACTGTACTTTTAAAAAAAATCACACATCTCTTTCTTTCTTCAGCTCTAGTTTATCTGAGACCCTTTTCTTGAATCCTTACTTTTTATGCAGTACATTGGTATTTCCTAGTGAACAGAATGGGTCCCACTTACTCTCTCTATAAGTTTATTCCAGAGCTTTCAATACTGTCCCATCATCAATGACTCCTCAGTTTACACTCTCAGTAGACACCAGAAGCATAACTTATCACCTTGAATTTCCAGAAACATTTCAGTCCCTTGTAGATATTCAGTAAATAACTTTTGAAAGACAATTCCTCTGACCACATCTGGGAAGAGAAACACTTCATTAACTTACTGTGCTATGGAAAAAGTGTCCAGCAAAAGACCGAGCAGTACTCCCAGTGTTGGAGAATTCAGATTTATTTTATGTTAGTTGGCCTAGAGCAAGCTGGTGCACTGCAAGTCCAGCCCCCACTTCCACCTGCAGTTTCTTGTAGTTTCCATAGGCTGAACAACGGTGTGGATATCTACCCTATATGCCCACCTGCAGATGGTCTGCCTCTGTGTTTCATGTTCACTGAGTTGGGGCGGGGGGGGGGGGGTTGTCCATTGTACACAAGCTTTGGAATTGCTAAGGGCAGTTTCTGCAGTACTGCTGTTATCTTAAGAAGATGGTTTTGTGAGTAACCACACCCCGGGATCAAGGGTATGTGAGTTTCAGCTGAAGCATGTAGAGATATAGAAGCAAAATTCAGCATCTTTAACTATGTTAGACATAAATTTTTGCCCATTTTTGTCTCCACATAATCTTATAGCTTTCAGAAACTGGTATTTAAGCTGCCATAGGGCAAAAGCATAGTTTAATTATATTTTAAAATACACCTTAATTAATTTTAAAATAAAATAAGGACATATTAAAGGTAATAAATGTATAACATATTTCCACACAATACACATGCTTGTTGGGAGCCGTTTGCCATTACAAGATGGCTCTGGCTTCTTGCTTCCTGGTTCTTCACGGATGTCATATCTGGAGGTGCGCATGTGCATGCTACATGCTAATTAAGCATTGTGTTATGAGCCAATGAGGTGTCTGCACGTCATCCAAGATGCTATTTAAGCAGCAGGTTCTGAGGGCTTGGGGTCCTTCCTTCCTTTCCTCTCTTCCTCTCCCACACTCTCTCTCTCTTGTCCTTCCTTCCTTTCCTCTCTCTCTCTCTCCCACTCTCTCTCTCTCTCTCTCTCTCTCTCTCCTTTCCACTCTCTCTCTATCTCGTCCTTCCTTTCCACTCTCTCTCTCTCTATCTTATCATTGCTTCGAGCTGTATAATAAATTGCTGTCAGAAGAACCCTGTTTGTGGCGTACTCCTTATCGGCAAAGATAGCGCGCCACACATGCTATTCTGAATATGAGCCACTCTGATGAAATTAAATTGTTCCATAATGAATATGGACAACTGCTATAGAATACATTCCTCTTATTAAAGATCTCCTTGACTCTGAAATGATATCCCCCTTTAGACTTGGAGTCTTCATACAACATTTACTTAGTGACACATATGTTGATTCAGTCATCTAAAAGATATTTAAGGCAAATTCACTATATACCAGGGACATATAGAAACAGAAGCAAACAAACAAGCAAACAAAATTCTTGCCTTCAAAGACAAATTGTTTGCAATTATGTCTACAGTGTGTTAAACAGTTCTAAATGCTAGGGAAAACACTGAACTTATGAAGTAACAAAAGTGGTAGAAATCAGAAAAAAACTCAACAGGAAAGTAATTAGAAAAGATCTACCATTGATAAGATATTTGTGGAAAGGCATGGTAGAGAGCTGTATTTTATCCATACAGGGAATCCCAACAATAGAGAAGGACTATGATCTTCAGACCAGCCTAGAATACACAGCAAACGCATCTAAGAAAACAAAATGAAATAGATAGGAGAAAAGTGTATTCCCGACAGGAACAGAAAGCACAAGACTCTGAATCAGGAGTACCTGGGAGTATTTGAAGAATCAGGTACTATGTAGCAGTGACTGGAACAGGGGGCACAACATTACATGAGCTATCTAGCCCATGGTAAATACTGTGGCTTTAACTTTAAGTGAGATAAGAAACCAAACGTGAAGTTTAAGAGAGAGGCATGTGTGGAATAAGTATTTTCATTGACATGTCAAAGGATTTCTGCAGCAGTTATACTAAAATTTTAAGCTAAAAATACAGGTACATAAGAGAAAAGTCTTCAGGTGATGCCAGTAGTTCATCTCTCTTCTTAAACAACTATTGCACAAGCAGGAATTGTACTATTTTGGAGCTCTGAGGTCAATTTGAGTAAGTTTTCAGACACAATAGTAAATTACAATTAAGTTCTGTTACTTTAACCTAGGAGCACTACAGTGTCTCTCTGTCCCCAGTCCTCAAGCCTGCTACAGGTAGCAATTTGAAAAGTAAAGCCTTTCTAAATACTGAGATTCTGTGTCCTGATTCCTGATTGGCGGTTGCTGCTTCGGAATGTAGAGGTGCATGCAGAGATGGCCAATCGCTGAAATTCCTTTCTTCCTTTTCTTTCTCCTTCCTTCCTTACTTTCTTTCTTTTCACTTCCTCTCTTTCTTTCATCCTTTCTTTCTTCCTTCCTTTCTTTCTCTTTTTTTGAAATTTCTACTTTCTCTAGAAACTTAAAAACAGCATCTGAGAGTTCTTCCTTCTTAACTCTGTTTCCTCTTTAAGAAGTCAAGTTTTCATATTGTTGTTCATCCTAAGGGGCTTCAAACCCTTCAGTTCTTTGGGTCCTTTCTCTAGCTTCTTCATTGGGGACCCTGTGCTCAGTCCAATGGATGGCAGTGAGCCTCTACCTCTGTGTTAGTCGGGTACTGTCAGAACCTCTCAGGAGACAGCTATATCAGGCTGGATTGTCCTTCCTTCAGTCTCTGTTCCATAGTTAGTCTCTGCAACTCCTTCCATGGGTATTTTGTTCCCCCTTTTAAGAAGGAATGAAGTATCCACATTTTGGTCTTCCTTCTTGAGTTTCTTGTGGTTTGTGGATTGCACTTTGTGTATTCAGATCTTCTGAGCTAATGTCCACTTACTAGAGAGTGCATGCCATGTGTGTTCTTTTGTGATTGGGTTACCTCACTCAGGATGATATTCTCCAGATCCATCCATTTCCCCAAGAATTTCATAAATTCATTGTTTTTAATAGCTGAGTAGTACTCCATTATGTAGATGTACCACAATTTCTGTATCCATTCCTCTGTTGAGGAACATCTGGGTTGTTTCCAGTTTCTGGCTATTATAAATAAGGCTGCTATGAACATAGTGGAGCATGTGTCCTTATTACATGTTGGAGCATCTTCTGGGTATATGCCCAGGAGTAGTATAGCTGGGTCCTCTGGTAGTACTATGTCCAGAGCTCCCAAGGACTAAACCACCAACCAAAGAGTACACATGGTGGGACTTATGGCTCCAGCAGCATGTGTATAGTAAAGGATAGCCAAGTCGGTCATCAATGGGAGGAGAGGCCCTTGGCCCTGTGAAGGTTCTATGAACCAGTGTAGGGGAATACCAGGGCCAGGAAGCAGGAGAGGGTGGGGTGGCATGCAGGGGGAGAGGAGAGGAGGGAGTGAATGGGGGTTAGTTCTTGTTGTTTTTTGTTTTTTGTTTTTTGGATGAGAAACTGGGAAAGGAGATATTGTATGACATGTAAATAAAGAAAATATCTAATAAAAAAAGAAAAGAAAAAATTAGCAGAAAAAAAGAAAAGAAAAAATAAATTAATGAATACCTTATCACTAGGGTAAACATTCAAAACTGAATTGTCACATATACCTTGTTGCAGAGGAGAACTCTTGTTTTCTTCAAAAAAAAAAATGGCACTGGGTAAATCAGACATTCCAGGATAGACCTCATATTTAGTAGTACTTGACCAAAATAAAATGGACTCTCCAGTTAAAAGGAAAAAAAAGTCAAGTATTGCTGGGCAGTGGTGGCGCACGTCTTTAACCCCAGCACTTGGGAGGCAGAAGCAGGCAGATTTCCGAGTTCAAGGCCAGCCTGGTCTACAGAGTGAGTTCCAGGACAGCCAGGGCTACACAGAGAAACCCTGTCTCGAAAAAAAAAAAGTCAAGTATTTAAAAACTAGAAGAGTAAAAAGAAACCACATATACAGGGAAAGCTAAAAGCTATCTTGTATGACCAATGAAGGACACAGGCTCAGAAAACAGCCCAATTGTTTAGGCTTTCTCTTGTAGTCTGGAAAAGAGATATCTTACAAATAAAAGGGCAAAGAACAACGAACAGTATGTAAGAAAGAGAATTTGGTATCTAAAGTTAGCATGCTATAAGGTTCAAGTACACCACTTAACACACACACACACACACACACACACACACACACACACATGCACACACACATTATCAATAGCAGCAACAGTACACCAAGAAAAAAAAACTCTTTAATGAAAGTAAGAACAACAACAAAAATTACCAGAAGATTGTCACATGACAAACAAAGAAGACAAATATTATAAAAACAATAATGGTAAATATGATTAAAAACAAAGGCAAATATGGACAAAGATACCAACATTACATATGGACAAAATAAGAATATCAATAAGAAATAGGAAGTCTAAAAAGAAACTCTAGATCTAAAACATACAGGAACGGGAATAGCAATTCACCATACAAATGCAAGAAAGAAATAATAAACAAATGCCGTAATACAAACAAAGAGTATTAAGGTCAGCCAGAGGGTGCTATTGACAGGTATAAAACAATGTTCCACAAATTGCATAATGCTTGTTCAAAATGGTGAAAGAAAAATTGTATCCACTGAAAACATATGTAGGAAAAATAATAGGTTTCCAAATAAACCAAATCATAGAATTGATTCCCAATTTATGTGTATTTATGAATTTTTTTTAAGTTCTGTTTCAATAGTAGTGACAACAGAGTCACACCAGAGAGCTGGGAAGCTACTTGGCACTTGAGCATGGGTCCCTCAGCAGTTGTAGTCATCCCACAATGGCTATCTCTCACAGAGTTGGAGATGGAGAATGACAGTTGGTAGTTGCTCAGTCTTCAAGGATGGGTTCTTCTTTAGTTTAAATGTAATGTTAGAAGCCCAGGACAGATTCCAGGACAGCCATGATCCCTACTCCACAATGAAAGCTTAGAAAGTTATTCTCATAGCAGCAAAAGAAAATCATCAATAGAGCAAATTAACTTAGCTGCAGCAAAGAAGACCGAGTGAGCAAAGAAAACTGAGTGACCCCTTTCACCTGGGTTGCTACCAGGTGCTGTCCACAGTTCGAGCAAAGTCAATCAATGTAATCAGGACAGTTTTTCAATCGAAGGCTCCTATTCATTTCATTGCTGGCAAGTGACATTGAAATGAAAAGTAATATTCTGCCTTGAAAGAAATGCTAAGAGTCTTTTGAGAGGAAATAAAAGAGGAGTCAATTAGATTGGGTGGCTAAAAGTCAAATGAAATTCGAAACAATGTAGATGGTATTCTTATAACCCAGGCTAGAAGTTAGAATAACTTAAACCAAGGCTACCGGCTGTGGAAATGGTGGAAACATCCTGAGGTTTTTGACCACCAAGCTCAGAACATTCACAGACAGCTGACACACACACTGGCTATAGCTTGTCTGTGGGGAATGAGAGCAAGCAAACTCTCAAGGATGACTAACAATGTTACCCATGGCAACAACATAAAGAATGGATAATGATTCAGAATGAAAAGACCCTAAAAGTCGCAGTTGAGGAGGACTTGAGAGATGACTTGGCAGTTAAGAGCACTGACTTTTGCCACAGGCAGCCAGGGTTGGCTTCCCAGCACTCACATGGTGTCTCCGAAGCATCTGTAACTAAATCCCATCCCACTCTGGAGAGCCATTGGCATTTGAAGGCTGCTGGGCAAGGGATACAGGCCTGAGAGGCTACTGATGCTCTAGTAGATGGCCTTGTCTTAGTTACAATTACTAGTGCTGTGATAAAACACCATGATAAAAATCACCTTGAGAGAAAAGATTTATTTAATTCACCGTTCCATAGAACAATTCATCATCAAAATTAGTGAGCAGAGCTCAAGCAGTGCAGGAACCTGAAGGCAGAAGCTAATGCAGAGGCCATGGAACAGTGCTGCTTTCTGGCTTGCTCCCACTGTTTTCTTATAGAACACAGGACCACTAGTCCAGGATAGTCCCACCCACAATGGACTGGGCCCTCCCATAGCAATTATTAATTAAGAAAATGCCCTATAAGTTTGCCTACAGCCTGATCTTACGGAGGTGTTTTCTTGATTAAGAAATGGAGAAGAGAGTCATCTCTCAGATGACTCTAGCTTTTGTCAAGTTGACATAAAACTAGTAAAATCTCATACTCATGCACAAAATGAACTCTATGGATATTATATTATTTATTTAAAAAGATCAGGGGCGAGGGAGATAGCCTAATCATTAAAGTGCTTGCCTTAAGAAAGGAGAGAGCATATAAAATAAGAAAGCAAAGGAGAAGGTTATAGGGAAGAAATTGAGGAGGAAGGAATGTGGAGTGGATTGGATCCAAACATATTGTATGAATGCATGAATATTAAATCATTATTTGATAGAAAATTACATATACCTACATATTGAACATACTTTGTTTTATTTCTGTTTAGCTTGATTATTGTCAGCATTTTAACACTTAATTTTCACAATGAAGAGGTGTCTTTGATGAGCCTTATTATCTCCCTTTTACATGGCAGTATACAAGCTCTCATGTGTCTTGCAAATAAATACATCCACAAAAGAGAAACCTGGGGAAAAATGTTGTGATCATTGAACAGTTCTACATCTATATTGCGGCAACTTACACACATGATAGAATGGCATAAAACTGTAAAATCATGTTTTTGTTAACTCAAAAGATAGTCTTTTCCCATTTGTAGTTATTTCTCATTGCCACCCATACCCCAAAGCAAACACAAAGCTATTTTGTCCTGTACCTAATCTGGTTATTTCCTGTAAATGGGGTTACACAAAAGTGAATCTCTTGTCTACTAAGAATACTATTTCAACACAGGTTAGTACATTGTGCTGAATTAATACTGAATGATGTTCTGGTGTAATGATACATGACACTTTATTTGTGGAATTTAGCATTTATCAATAATTTTGTTAGGCAAAGGCATAACAATTTTCAATGTGTTCTATAAGATACAACAGATCTTTCTCTAGAAATAATTGTCAATAAGAAATACAAGGGAAATTGGAGAGGTTGTTCTCTGGTTAAGAGGACTGACTGCTCTTCCAAAGGACCTGGGTTCAGTTCCCAGTGCCCACAGGGTAGCTCATAACTATATAATTCCAGTTTCAGGAGATCTAACAACACTTCTGGACTCCCTTGTACCAGGCATGCACATGTGAGTAGACATACAGGCAAATACCTATACACATTAGACAGACAGACAGACAGACAGACAGACAGACAGACAGACAGACAGACA
>JADRCD010116818.1:0-11608 GCA_019843815.1 Montemys delectorum
ATCAGATTTCTCATGCCAGGCTGTGTTTGTTATGCCACAAAGAAGCCAGCCTGTTTCTGAGTCCCTTTGTGAATGTCAAAGGCAAATCTATTTTCTTCTCTATTCAGAAAGGCAGCACACTCTTGAACAAACAGCTGCTGATGGCTTCAGGAGCTTTTGAGCTGAATATCAAGGTAGATGAATATTTCAGTTCAATCAACACACAAAACAAAATTATCTCTTCATTGTGGATTCTCTACACTGTCCTTTCAAAGCCCCAGACTCCTCACTGAAGCTGAACAATAGAGAAACATATTGAACCAGGTACTTTCTGTCATTTCTGTGTTGTGATTTGTTTCCTGAGAGTATAATTTATGTTGAAAATATTAAATAAATTTCATTTTCAGCCACTAAAGCTGTGCTTACATTGAAAAAAAACTGTGACATGGTAGACAACTTGTTTCCCCTCTTACTGTCCTGACAGCTCTGTGTCCTTGCAATGTCTGTCGTGAAGCAAATGTTATTCTACAGAATCAAAGGAGTGTAGGGACATATAAATTGAGTAATATCTATTGGAGCCAGTTTTCCTGAAAGGAAGAAATCTCAGCATCTGTCAGTTATCAACCATGTGAGTTGCTCTCTACTCAGTGAGCCAGGACAACTTAGAAAGACTCTGAGGAACATGGAGCACTGCTTTGAAGGAGGAGTGTGTCTAAGTACTTCTAAGAAGCAATATGTTAGCCACTTTGGGAGAGATTTTCATAGATTTCACTGTGACTAAACACCATACTATGTAAGGTGTCAGAAAGGTACTTCTATGTCATTTCCACATAACCAGGAAGCTTAGCCTTGATAGAACTCAAGAATTTTTTTTTGTATTTCCTGGGCCCAGAGGGATGACCTACAAGTTAAGCACACTTATTGCTCTTGAAACCGTGTTCAACTTCTAATATCCATGTGCTGGCTTACAGCACCCTGTAATTCCAGTTCCAGTGGATTCAGTACCCTCTTATGACATTCATGGGCCTCAGACAAACACATTGTGCATGTATGTGTATATATGAGGCAAACATTCATATACATAAAATACAAATAAATAAATGCCATTTTTAAAAGAGTTCATATGTATATATATGCATACACACACACACACACACACACACACATATATATATATATCTATATATCTATATATCTATATATATAGATATATATATATATATATATTTCTGCCAGAAAAATAACAGGTAATGAGGGAAAGCTTTTCCAGTGGATACATGAGAAGAGAGGACATACTTATAATAAAGGGACACCAGTAAAAGCAATGAGTCCAGACATACCTGCAATGAATACAAACAATCTCAAAGGTTTCAGATGGCACTCACCTAGAAAACATTAGAGATTGTCACTATACTTGAGTCACACTTCACAGATTACTGAGGAGTCACCAACCAATTTGGTTCTACAGAACCCTCATGGCCACTGATGCTTTCATCTCATTAGTTAAACTTCAGGTTATATACACTGTTATTAATTTTTATATACACATAAAGTGTACACATGCCAGCTGGTCATATGGATCTTAGTTAAACACTCTACCATACATCTGTTTAAACAACAGAACTACATACAACATTTTCTTTCTTTTAATAGATGCAGTGAAATGGTATGTGTCAGGCAACAAACATCTGAAGAAACGTCACAGTTTGAACAATGAATAAAACTTATTGCCCAGAAGGTAGTCTTAAATCCATGATAAGTGGTGAATCCTACCCCTGTATCAGTTACGTTTCTTACTGATGTTAGAAAATGCCAGACGAAAATAACTTGAGAAAAGCCAGGTTTATTTTGACACAGTGCCTATTAGTTACTTTTTCATTGCTGTGACAAAATATCCTGACAAAAGCAACTTGAGGAAAAAGGCTTGATTTTGGTGTGTGGCTCTGAGGAATAGGGTCCATCATGGTGAGACAGGCATGATAACAGTCAGGAAAAGTTTGGAAGAAAGAACAAGAAGCTTACTAGATCCTATTGAATCCACACACAGGAAGCAGAGAGAAAGAAGAGAGATGGAGAGAGTACTGGGAGAGACAACTGGAGTGAGGGGACATCTATGGGATGAGCTAGAAACCTAGGGCAGTAGAAACTCCCAGGAATCTATGAGATTGACCTTACCTCAGACTCCTAGTGATGGGGGCTATGGAGCCTGAACTGGCCATCTCCTGTAACTAGGCAAGACTTCCAACAGAGAGATTGGGACACCAACCCAACAACAAAACTTTGCCCTACAATTTTCCCGGCTTACGAGATATGCCAGGAAAATATTTGTTCTTAAGAAACTAATTAGTAATAAAGTATTCTGCATTTAATTTCATATTGGAAATCAGTCATCCTGGACAACTGAATGGAGAATGTATCATTAAAAGAAGCTTCATCAAGTAATTCCGATATCAACAGGTCTCAGCTGGACCTACAGAGCAAATAACATATATTTCTGCTTTCTCCTGAAGCACTGATGCCTTTTGCCCCTAAATGAAAATAAAAATCCAGAGTTTTTGAACTCCTATTCTCTAGGGAGCAAGGGGGAATTTCTATATTAATAGATGAAAACCCTAGCTTATATATTCACCCAGAAGCCATCTTACCACTTCAAAGAGATAATCTATAAGGGAGCCTTCTGGCAGTCCAATATTTTCCCCAAATTGGATTTCTCTAATCCCTGAACTGTGACTAGGAAAGACTTCAGCCTGCAAAATGGATTTCTCATCTGTACTTTCTGAGGACTTGCCATGGTCACAGTCTGAAAGAAGCAATCATTCTTTTTGTCCATCGCTCTGACAAAATGCATTCACAGAACATTTTATACCCCAGAATATAAGGGAGAAATAGTCTTGCCTTTAGTTACTTCTTTATGGTTAATCTGTGTTCACCAAGGGTTTTAATGGACTATGTCAGCTGGTACCATGGACAAGTATTGTGTTCATTGTGAGTTCTTCTAGTTTTGCTCAGTAAATATTAAACTGCTTAGCCATAGAGTCTTCAAAATCTTGAGGAAGGGGAAGCAAAAAATAAATATGACCTCAGGCTGATTCTGTAGTGGTTGTACAATGAGGAATGATGCGTTCGTCCAGTTCCTGGGGCTCTGTAACCTCAAAGGTGCCTTCTGTGTGCTTCCATGTCAGGAGGCTAAGGTTTGTGCTATGGTATGTTACCTGATGCGTGCTTAACTTTTCATAAGGACAACGCTGCTGAATCACATTAATCTCAGTAAGATCCCTCAAATCCACACAAATGAGGAAAGAGAAATCTGAGTCTAAAACATTATCCTCAAATTTCCACATCCATACCATGGCACAGTGTGCCCCTGACCCTGTCAATGCACACACCTATACCTACACACAAATAACAAGTAAGATAATATTAATCTAGGTAAGCTTATACTGTATTTAATAAAATGGCTGTAATTCTGTCTTAATATTGTAACTAATAACTTATATTTTAAGATAATTTTTTGTAACTTAAGAGATAAAAACCATTGCCTATCCCACTTGTGCTTTCCTCTTTCAGTGAGGTCTTTAGACTGATGAGAGGGACCAGTGATTAAAGAACTTGTTATACAGCTCTCCAAATCTGAGGAAATATAAAATAAGAGACCTCCACAAGTGTGCGAGGGCATGTGTTCAAACAAAGATATGATATACACAGAATACTAAAAATGATAATAGTAGTAGTAATTTTAATTAACATCTCTATAAAGGAAATTGAGTCTTTTTCTTCTAGCAATTCTAGAAACAAAAGATTTACTTTTACTCTAATCACCCCTTGTATTTTTGCCTAGTTCTTCTATGGTTTTTATCTGTAGACATTTCAACAATAGACAATTCCCTTAGCAACATGGGCACAGGATAGTCAGCATGATAAATTAATAGATAGTTATATCTTATCTCTGTCACCTATGCCTCAGTCTCAGAAATTTTTATTAACTATTTTTACATTTCAACCTGAGATTTTCTTCTTGTCAAGAAATTAATATACCTTAGAAAGGGGAACAAAATACCCATTGAAGAAAGTTGCAGTGACAAAGTATGGAGCAGAGGCTGAAGGAAGGACAATCCAGAGACTATCCCACCTTGGTATCCTTCCCATATACAATCACCAAACCCAGGCACTATTGTGGATACCAGCAAGTGCTGGCTGACAGGAGCCTAATATAGCTGTCTCCTGAGAGGCTCTGACAGTGCCTGACAAATAGAGAAGTAGAGGCTCACAGCCATCCATTGGACTGAGCACAGAGTCCCCAATGAAGGAGCTAGAGAAAGGACCCAAGGAGCTGAAGGAGTTTACAGCCTATAGGAGGAACAACAATATGAACTAAACAGTATCCTCAGAGCTCCGAGGGACTTAACCAACAACCAAAGAGTACACATGGTGGGACTCATGGCTCCAGTTGCATAGGAAGCAGAGAATGGCCTAGTTGGTTATCAATGGGAGGAAAGGCCCTTGGTCCTGTGAAGGCTCTATGCCCCAGTGTAGGGGAGTGTCAGGGCCATGAAGCAGGAGAGGGTGGGTTGGGGAGCAGGGAGAGGGGGAGGGGAATAAAGGTTTTTCCAGATAGGAAATCGGGAAAGGGGATAACATTTGAAATGTAAATAAAGAAAATATCTAATAAAAATTGATATATCAGGAGTTTATTCATTTCAGCATTATCACTAACTTTTAGGGTATGGTGAATTTTAAAAGGTTGCTTCCAAATTGACCTAGTTAACATAATATTAGATACAAAGCAAATAATGAAGTTTTGACTCAGTAAGAAATTTGTAAGGTGCTTATAGATAAGAAATATTCAGAACAGATTTATGTGAAGTATACAATGCCAGTACTACCCTGTAGAACAAATTTATCTTCCATAAATAATGTGATTGCTTGTTTTTCACACTTAAAACCTGTCCATGTTAGCTTTTGCTATGTATAATTGTCCCATTATTCTTATGAAATAAAGGCATGTACCAAAGGTTGACCTTTGATTCATTATAAGCTCTGGCCATGTAGGGTTGCTCCTTACTGGCTCAATCTCATGACTTATTCAACCTGCTTTCTTATAAAACGTAGGACCACCAGCCCAGGAATGACACCACCAACCATGAGCTGGACCCTCCATCAATCACTAATTTTTAATAATGCCTTAAAGCTGGATGTTGTAAAATTGTTTTCCAAAGTAAAGTTTCCTCCTTTCAGATAACTTTGGGATGTAAAATGTTGACTTAAAACTAGATAAGACCCAGAAGTTAACAACACATGGTTTATATGTTGCTGGAGGTCAAACCAATGGCTAGGCTTACACACTACCAACTGAATCACATTCCCAGACCTAAAACTACTCTCTTTGATGTACAATGAAACATCTATCAAGTCCTTCTCTAGTCCCTATTTCATTTCAATGTCTTTTAGGTGGTGACTGGTAAAGTTCCTTGCAACAGTAAACTATTAGTTGTAAAATGTAACTTCCTCATATCAAATTCAGTATGTATAACTCTCCTGTCCAACTGTCTCAGAATGCTCAGCACTAAAGGTTGCATGAAAAAAAAAACCATATCACTAAGAGTTTCAAGACAGCATCCAAACAAGTGCCTCCTTGAGAACTTTGTGAGGACTTCTGTGTTTCCAGAGATGATACAATGCTGTGTCTGCAGGGGTGACTTTGCAGAATGGATCTTCTAAAGGTAGGGGGAAAATCAATGGTCATAAGTTCCCAAGAGATAGATCCAAGCTCAATATGTCAAGACATTTTTAACAATCAGTGTTTTCCAATATATGGATTGGCTCTCCATGGGGTATTGGGTTAGGATCACCAGTGAATTAAGCTAGCATGCAACGAATGACTTGACATTAATGAGAAATTGGACTAAAAGATCTCAAATGTTTCCTCACATCCTGAAGTGTGAAGTTTTAAATCTCAGTCAATATTTGTTTTTAAGTCAGAGTTTTTCTATCAATTAGTTTTGATAATAGGCAGACAAGCCTTTTTCAGAATCAATTTTTATATTACTAAGACATTTAAAGATTTGTATAGATCAAAGTCTTGTAGAGGTATTGAGGATGCCCCCTCCCACTTAATGAGTAAGCACCTAGAAGAATCCATACTTTCTGCTGGATTTGTGCTGTTTTGCTCTATAGGAAAGAGAAAAATCAGTTGCAGAAGGTACAAGGTGAATGGTAGATCACATGGGCAGATAACAGTACTAGTACTATATTGTCAGCCATATAGGAAGTCACTCTAGGACAGCTGGACTAAAAGCCAGGGAGAAGAGATGACTGTAGCAGTTAGTTCCTAAGAAAAATTACTTTATAGGTCACAGAACAGCTTGAAAAGCCAATCAAATCAATAGGCATGCATGTCATGACTGGGGCTCCTTTCTCATCTCTTCCCATCTCTGAATCATTTAGAAGTAGTCATATTTTCAATTCTTGAAGCATGAAGCAATTTCTTCATGTTCCATAAATAATGATGCTACATGTATTGGTTATTCAGACATTCTAAAACATGATGGTTTCTGGCATGCTTGGACTTAAAAATAGCTTTGCCTAAATAATATCTGGACTCGACTGTGGCCAAAGAAGAAATAATTGGTGAGAAATTTTATTTCCTGTGCCCGGGTAAGCATGTGAAAACCAGAACTTATGGAAGAGCTAAAGTCTGGAAAGAGAATGGTTCTCAAAGATCAGATGATTGTACATGTTGGCATGTTGTTTTACTTCAGAAAAGGTATGGATACTGAAATGAGAGACCAAATGCCAGGACCAAACCACTTGCTTAACTATAACCCATCTTGAATATTGTGCCATTTAAAATATTAGAGCTAACAGATCTGAAACTGGAAAATTCAGGAAAAAAACCCTTTGCATTTCTGAAAGAGTTGAAAGGCTGGAATTGACCCACAGGGAGAAGTCAACCAGCTTTCTTTCCAACGACATAGAACTCTGAAAGAAATAAAGATCTTGATATCATAAAGCAGGTGGGTTCATTTTCTCTGTCAAATTAAAAACTTAAATAATATGAAGAGTTCAATGCAAAGTAAAGTTTTATTGATAAGCATTACAGACTTCATAGGTAGAAAAGGGTCTTCCTAGAGTTCACACTGAGTGAGATAAAATCCTTACTTATGTTTAAAGGGTCCCATTCAGTGATCTTTCCCCTATATTTATCTTTTGGTCTAAAGGTGTTTATCATTCCCATATATAGCAAGGACTGTGTTTATGTCTCTATGCATAGCCATATAAAGTACTTACTTTTTGATTGGCTAGACTAAAAGTGGGCTCCCCCAACTTTCTCAGCTCTTTGTGGTTAACAGGTATGGAGAAACTCATCGCATACAGGGGAAAATGGGCTGTTTCAAAGACACAAAATCTTATAAAAAGAACACAGGGAACTAGAAAATTACTGACTATTTAAAGAGAAAAATACCATTTTTACAAAATATCGTAGTGGTCATTTAACTCTCTCTTCTCCTATTTTAAGGTCCATGGACTCAAACTGAATCAAACATAAACACCTTGAGAATTTGTCAAAGAAATCTGAAAGCCTTCTTGGGCCTAAAGGACACAATTTCCCAGTTTAAAAACTCAACAGAGAAATAAAGGATAAGACACTATAGAGGCCTAAATTGGAGATGTGGAAGATTAAATGTGAAAAAGCATCAAATTATCCTGAAGCCTAGAGGAAAATAAAGAGATGAACACCATCAAGGGAACCTAAGATAGGAACGTTAAAGATGGATTCAAAAGACTGCATGGAAGATCATTATTAGCTCCAGAGGAGGAATTAGACCAGATGGAGGAGAAACAAACAAACAAACAAATATGACAAAAGAGTTTCTTTTGGTAGGTAGAGACCTTAGTCTGCAAATTGACAGTCTCACTGAGGGCTAGATTAATGAAAATGATAGACATCCGAGATGCCCTGTAAACTTTTGGAACCCGTTCTATTTGAAAAGGAAATGTTGCAAACTCTGTGTAAAAGATTAATTTAGCTAAAATTGAAACTAAAGCCAGACTATTATTAGAAATCTAACCTTCAGTGTGGAGTAACTAGAATCCAATGAAAGCACAAACACACACACACACACACACACACACACACACATGCATGCACATGCACACATACACACAAATTTTAAAGGACTCAGTTGTCTATTAACAATTGTCTATGACCTCACCTACTATTGGAGGAAAATAAAAACCTGGTTTAGCATGCTTTTCCATATTCTATACGTCCTCCTTCCTGTTATGATTGTACATACTTGTACATATCTTTGGACTCCATTGTTCTATTATTTTGGATATATAAAGAGGCGTTGTTGCTTGATGTGGAGGCATACTGCCTGGCTAGAGGCTTGCTAAGATTGCTAATTCTTCACTTTGGGAGAGGTTTCTGTTATTTTCAGCTTCCCATAAAACATCTAAGTTCTATTTCACCAGAAATGAGAACTAGAAGTCAGCTGTGAGATATCTTTCCTTGATTGCGTATATAGTTGGTACCTAGATCTAAACTAACTTGCTTGTTCAATCTAACGAAAAGTTAACAGGGAGGAATTGGGTATGATGACACATGCCTACTATCCAAGCAGTAAGGAGGTACAGACAAGAGAATCTGTAGATCAAGACCGTCATCAACTACATAGTGTATTTGATGGAAGGTCAGCCTGAGATACATGGGACCCTGTCAAAACAAACAAACAAACAATCCAGCCACAAGAAAGTAATACGCAAGAGGTCCCTTCCTGAAGGAAGCTGTTACGTGGTATTTGGACTTCTGTGCCCTCAGAAATGGACTTCTATGTCTTCAGCCACAATCATGAATAAAGGAAGCAAGGCTTCTTTTATATAAACCAAGAGCAGATTTTCCACATTGTGGAGACAACTGTTCCCAGCTGATGCCAACATTCTGCAGCCAACAGAAACACAAAGACAACCTCTGTAAACATAGGTTCTACCTGATTCGGTGCTAACATCTCATCCTATGCTAGTTCTTCCTCAATAATATATAAATTTACTTCACTGAGGAAAACAAAACCCTACAATAGCCCTACAAACACCTCTTAAAACAGTGAACCTGTCCCTGACTGTCCTCCATCCTCTTGGACAAGCCTCCTACCATTACTGCTACATATTTTGCCTTTTCTATTTCCATATTTCCTCAGTTTATCTCTGATGTGCAGTCAGAGTGATTGTCTCATTGTCTCAAATACTGTCAATGGTTTCCATTACTTTTAAGATAAAAAAGTGGATCTGGAGATGCTGTTATCAATTAAGATAAGTATAACTAACAATACTAAGCATGTACAGTGTGCAAAGCAGTTCTACATGTTACATTTCCAATCTGCTCCAAAGTGTGGCACCATTATAACCATTTTCAAATTGCAACAGGAAGGGCAGGTGGAACAACTTAGTAAGACTCTATAGCCACCAAGAGGTGGAGCTATTTAGATATAAATTCCTTTGTTTTCCTGATTAGATCTCCCCACAATACCAAGGGTACTCATAGTGGTTCCCCTTATCTCTCTTGTTTGCTACATGAATTTGCAATTTTAATAAACATTTGCCTCCAGTCTCTTCGGGGGTGTCGGTTTGAATCCCACCGCTGCCATCTCTGTTTACCAGAAAAAAAAATAAACATTTGCAATATTAAGAAGTAGATACTGTAAATATACATTTCCTGGGTGTTCATGGGCTTCCCCAAATATTAACAAAAAGTGTAAATTAATTCATGCAAATCATACATTTGACAAATTGGTACAGGAACAGGCTCTCTATAGGTAGTGATGGTAAAGGTCTCAAGGTGACAACTACAATTTTGTCACTCACATGCTTCAGTAGGAACAGAGACTGCAGTTGAAAGGAACATTAAGGACAACATGCAAGATCTGGAGCATTGAGGAAGAGAAAAGTTTTGTAGTTGGTGTGGCATAACCAAGCTAGACAGATAAAAGGAGAGACAGAACTCTGGGCCCATAACAGCAAGTCAGCTGCCACTCTATTCTGAAGCCTGTGACAGATATATATGACTCCAGTATCTTATTAAGACACTCTTGTTTCTATTTGTAGCTGCTTAAATTGTAAACAAGGATGGCTTCTAATGAGCAGCCTCTATTTTTTTTTTCAGGAAACAGATGCTAGATCCCCCACAGATAGTGAGGTAATCAGGAACTGAGGCAACTAGTTCTTAATAGCTGTGAGACTTCAGAGGTAACCAACCAAGGAAGCATCTAACATAGAGCAGATAGTAAAGATCAACAATCATGAAACCATAAGTCAGAGATGAATGAATATAGGCGAGCTTCAGTTACCACTAACTGGGTGAACACTGCTTAAACCAGTTGATAAATGAGTTATTAGATCTTGACTTATGTAAAAGAAAGATGGCCTTGCATCCCTTATTTTAATCATTGCTGAGGGTGACCAAAGACTGGACACCATGTGATGTGTCCCTGTACTTGCAGACAGGAGCCTAGCATGACTATCATCAGAGAGGCTTCACCCAGCAACTAACAGAAACAGATGCAGAGATCCACACATGGTCAAATATTAGGCATGGCATGGGGAATCCTAAGCCCTATGATCAGATATAATACAGTAAGTTAGGAAAACAATTGGTGCCTATATGGCTACAATGTTCCTTGCTGACCACTATTGTTGTGCCCTTCTTTCTGTACCATTTCTAAAACATGCTATTTTAGCCAAATTAAATAGCAGGGGAAAATTGGTGAGAAATTTCTTAATTTCCTTATAGTCCTATACAATCATGACCCATGGAAAAAAATGTTGGAGTTCTGGACAAGTCAGAACTAGCTAGAAACAGTCATGTAGTAAGGGGCTAAAGACACTACTGACCTGAAGTAGAAACAAAATCAAGTGGCAGAACCAAGTTGAGACACCAGCCCCTGAGCTGAGTCAGGAGCAGACCCCAAGAAAGTGAAACAAAATACGTGAGTCAGAAGTAAACTACATATACCTCAGAAGGAGGATGTGGAGAAGGAAGACATGTACTGTGCTGGCACTATACAGCATATGATCTGCTTTCTAATCATCGTGAAAGAACAGGAGATTCTCTTGCCACAGGTATGCAAGGTTGAGTTGATATTTCTTTCCTTTGATGCTCCATTCCTGTCTGTTCTGAGGATCACATAATCAATGCCTTTCACTACTGACAGCTCTGCCATCTTACCAGATCCAAGGGCAGAGGATAGGAGGAGTTCTGTCACTACTGTGACTTGGGAGATCCCTGGAGTGCTACGTCAAAGAAGAGAAAATGTAGTTAGGGTGGGGAAACTATGGGAGATTGTGACTTTTCCTGTCTGTTTAGAGCTAAAGAACCTGACATCATGGCATTTATCTGTGTAGTGTATAAATATGGTACCATATGTAGATACTTACTACTAAGTACCTGGTACAAAGTAAATAGCCAAGAGAAGTTATAAGAGAAAAGTATGATTTTCTCCAAACATGCTGGTATTTCCTAAGTTCATCACATTCAAGGTTTTCTCATAAGAAGTGGGAACTGACATTAATTTGTGTATATATGTAGGTGTACTGGCTAGTTTTGTGTGTCAACTTGACACAGGCTGGAGTTATC
>JADRCD010116829.1:0-13444 GCA_019843815.1 Montemys delectorum
CACCTATTTCAGTAAAGAGACCCCCAGGCATTCCTGTGAACAGAGAGTTAAATATGAGGTAAGTAAGAGCAAAGAGAGCTTAACATAATTCACAGCACAGTATAAGAGAAGAACTAACTGCTACAGGTAAGTCAGTATCTAACGAAGCTAGAGTCAGAGATGAACATGGGGACTTCAATCACCTCTAACTGGGTATGCATTGCATGAATTATTTATGATTTGGTCAGGGAGAGATTCATCAAGTGTCTAGGCTATCCACTGACATCCCATGATAGTCCAGAGAGATAACAATTGTAAGTGGAAGAAGAGATGAATGAATGACGTTCTGAGTGAATGTCTGTTTTGACATGGGCATGGTCTGCTGAAGGCTACAAGGCCACTAGAACCATGGGATAATTTGCCAAAGCTGTTTCCTATGAAAACCAGGCTCAAGAGGAATGATAAGAATTTCATTAGTAGTCCAAATATGCATGTTTATGAACAATTCCTCAGTGTGTGCAAAGTCTAGCAAACATGGCTTACACCTCCCAGATGTTTATAGCCTAAGACTGCTGGCCTACAGAGACCTCCTCCTGAGGTTCTGAATTGTGGTGGTAACATTAGCAGAACCCTAGCTTCACTGTACATATTTCTGTGTGTCTGTCTTTTCTCCATTTCATCACTGCCCATAGCCAGGATTTCAGAACCCAGGCTATGCAAGATAAGGTAATCAATCACATCACCATTACCCTAGTCTTTGTCCAGTTTCTGCCATTTCCCTATAAAAGCCCAGACAAGGAAGTCCCACATCTTTCCCCTCTATCAGAGAGCCTTGTCCTGCCTGAAAGTTACCCTCACTTTTCTTAACAAATCTTGTTTCCACTTCACATAATTCCATGACTGTCCACATCTTTAATCTTCACCTACATGAGACAAGAAAGTTGCTGCCATTGTTTCAGGTCAATTTTTGGTTATCGTGAGTGTCTGGCACTCTAGGTCAGTAGGACATTGCACAACTGGGCCCAGGAAGATCCTGATGCACTCAAAACTAACCAGTACCCTCAGATCTCCCAGGGACTAAACCACCAATCAAAGAGTACACATGGTGGGACTCGTGGCTCCAGCTGCATATGTAGAAGAGGATGGCCTAGTCAGTCATCAATGGGAGGAGAGGCCCTTGGTTCTGTGAAGGCTCTATGCCCCAGTGTATGAGAATGCCAGGGCCAGGAAGCAAGGGAGGGTGGGTTGTTCAGCAAGGGAGCAGGGAGGGAATAGAGATTTTTTTCAGAAGGGAAACCAGGAAAGGGGATATTATTTGAAATGTAAATAAAGAAAGTATCTAATAAAAAAAAGAAAGAAGGGCTGGAGAGATGGCTCAGCGGTTAAAAGCACTTACTGCTCTTCCAAAGGCTGTGAGTTCAAATCCCAGCAACCACATGGTGGTTCACAATCATCTGTAATGAGATCTGATGCCCTCTTCTGGGGTATCTGAAGACAGCTACAGTGTACTTACATATAATAAATAAATAAATCTTAAAAAGAAAGAAAAGTAAAGTTAGATTACAAAAAAAAAAGAAAAAAAAGAAAGAAAATGTGGTACACCAAAAACAAACAAACAACAACAACAACAAAACTTTCCATCAGTATTATGCCACCAGAGCTTTCATTTAGGTATTTTGTCTTCAAGTAAGTTGTAAAGAGTATCAGAGCTAATTATTAGGAGGTAGAAACTATTTGTTCATGGATAATAAAGAGGAATTTCAATTGTTTGCCTCTAATGCAAGTTACTATAAAAAGATCAAGTACCAGATGGCCATTAAGTGGTCAGAACAGATGCCTTTGTTATTTGGAAATGTGAAGTATGTGAATGATGGTTAATATGAATACAGAAAGCACAATAGCAAGGACTCCACCTAGTTTACAAGGACTAGAGCATAGGCCTACACAGGTGAAAAGAAAATATCAGTCTGATTTAATATCTTCCGTGGACATGTAGTTGTCTGGATCTCCTAAGTGATCAAAGGAGAATAAATATAACAAAGAAAACATAAGTAGTGATAAAAGAAATACAAAATTCTGTTAATTATATAATAAGGTTGAAATAGAATACCTTTCTTTCTTTTGAGACAGGGTCTCATTATACAGCCCTATATAGACCAGGCTGGCCTCTGAATTGTGCTGGAGTCTACCTGCCCTTGCCTCCTAAAAGCTTGGGATTGAATTCATGTACCACCATGCCCAGGGGATATGAATCTTATCAGAGCTAAAAGTTATTCCTGATGAGGTATCTGAGCTTTTTCATAGGGAAGAAAATACGTGTTACCACCTCAGGCAAGATCTAGCATTAGGAACAATAAAAGGTTGGTAAGGATGGTTGCTCCTTATAGTATCTGTCCACACAATCTATAAATGTTGCTGTGATAAATGCAAAGAATACAACAACCCTAGTATTCATTCTAGGTTTATAGAAGAGTGTAGTACAACACAGCCTCATAGCATGGCCTCATTCTACAGGAAAAAATCAGCATGGTATTACCAAGTAATTCTTTCATAGTTGACATCATTGTACTAAACTACCCTAAAGCTCCAAGAGTGTTTACTTAGGTAAAAACTCCAAAGTGATTTGAGGGTCAATTTGTGGAGCAGATAATTGGATCATTAAACAACTGTCTAATCTAATTATCATGAAAACTCAATTAACAGAGCTATGAAATAGATGATCTGAGTGTTTCATCCACTTGCAATTAAACCAAATAGGCCATGTAGTCCACAATTTTATTGCTCAGTGATTGGCCATTAAGATGAGCAATAAAAATTTTACTCACCTGTGTAGATTATAATATAAATTAGCTACTAGAGTATCAGATAGTGACCCAAAAAATACAGGTCTTAGGAGGTTTTTCGATATTACTTTTTCCATATTGTAAAACTTCTAAATTGCACATTAAAACAGAGCAGGAAGACATCAGAACTTATGCTGGCCAGTTGTGGGTTTATGCACATGGTCCAGATGCCAGGGACACTAATGCAGAAGAATCTCGAACCAAAAGCTGGATGCCAATCTAGGCTATACAGTGGAACATGTCCCAGAAAATAAGCAACATGAATGTTGAATTTCTGTCATCTCAGCAATTTTTTAAAAATATTTTATATTTATATTATATAATGTATTTTGATTAAATGTACCCCATACTCCCCAATCCAATTCTTCTCTTCTCCTCTATCCCCTCACCGTTTTCCCTCCTAACCTCTTGTGCTGTCTTTTTTGTCCATAATACCCACTAAGTACATTTTGAATGTACATGTGTGTAGGACCACCTGTATGTGGGGATCTTTTCAGGATCCAAATCCCTGAAGATGAATTCCTCTCCCTCTCTCAGACACCCACTATTGCTAATATCTCCTCAAACAGAAGCAGACTTCATAAGCTCCCCTATAATGCATCCTGGGATTTTGACTGGCTTGATCTTGTGCAAACCTTGTTCATGTTTGTTACACCCATGATGAATTCATATGTTCAACTGTGCTGTTAAATCCAGTATCTATGTCTTCTCTCTCTCTCTCTCTCTCTCTCTCTCTCTCTCTCTCTCTCTCTCTCTCTCTCTCATGATTATCCCTAATCCTTTCAGGAATGCAATGTTAATAGCAGTCTTGAGAGAAAGTTAGAAGCACAGGCAGAGAGGAATTAGGAATGGTTTTCCTAAGATGGTTGCCTCCTTTCTCATGAGAAGAGCATCATAGAGGAAAAGGCTTGCTCCTGGACAAACATTTTGGCAAGATATTTTTTTAAAAAAGAAAGAAAGTAAAAAGAAAAGAAAACTAGGAGGTCTTACAAAATTCCTAGCCCTGAGTAGACTCTCAACAAAAGATGTCTTCTCCCACCTGATGGGAGATAAGAGTCTGTTTCATTAAAGCTCTGCTCCCTTTGCTTGCTCTGACTATCCTTCTGTCTTTCTGCTGCTTCTGTGTTTCCCATACTTTGTTTTGTTATCTTTCCCAGACAGCCAGGGGTTTTTTTTGCTTATTCTATAGAGTGAATTCAGCTCATACCCACACCTCCATTTTGTTTCTCCATTTAGCTGGGTTCTCAATGGTCTCATTCTCTGAATGTTGACCATTGAATTCAACTGAATTCTCTGAATGTAGTTCTCTGAATTCACTACCATCTACTGCAAAAAGAAACTTCCTGAATGAGAGCTAAGAGATGCACTAGTGTGTTGGTATAAAGATAAAATCTTAGGGGGCATTTTATTACCATATCCATTTAGCAGAAAACTAGTAGTGTGCTCTCCCTAGAGCCTATGATCTAGCACCACATGTTTTTAACACTAGCAGTCAACCCAAAAATGGTTCCTATCTTGTAGAACAGTCTTTAAATCCAATCAGAAAGTGATGGATTGCCATAACATTCATTCAACTATTACACTAATTGTAGAGTGAATATCTTATGTTTGGATGAATATGACACCTGTCAATAATAAATCTGATGGGCTATGGCTTAGGGAGGAAATAGGAGGTGTGGGAGGCAGAAAGAATTCTAGGATAGACCAGACATGGAAAAATTAGCCCAGAAAGACATGATAAGACAGATACATGGTACCTGAACACAGGTATCAACCATGTAAAATGTAGGTTACAACAATTGGTTTATCTAAGTCATGATCTAGTCAGAGTACAGCCTAGCTATAAATATGGCCAAGGTAACTGTAAGTATACTTTGAGTCTGGGTCTTATTTCTGAGAACATGGGGTTGGGAGAAAGAACCAGACCTAACTTCTACAATGAACATATCTTGCTAGGCTAGTTGTTATTGTAGCTAACATGATTCACAGCTGACTACTTTTCACCCCAGGTAGCATACATAGAACCTTCCAGTACAATGAAAGCTACTTAGTAGGAATGAATCTTTTAGGTTAGTACCAGTTTATCCTGTAAGCCAAGTATACAGTTCTTCAACCATTGTTTCTTATCATCAAGTGACTTGAAAGTAACCAAGAACAGTGGTAGTGTCTGTAATGTTTAGGAGAGTCTATGGTATCTCGCTGACTACCAATTCTAAAAGAAGTAACCCATAACTAGTACCAGGCTTTTTATTTGGTAGTCCATGCTGTTTGGGAGAGGAATTGTCTCCTGTAATAGAATAACTACATTTAAGCACCTTTATATGTATAAAATATTGGGTTTCCATGTAGTATTTTTTCAAGGTCTTTAACATTGTTTTTTTCCCCACATACTCTATCTTGCCCTCTCACCTCACCCCCACATAACCTTTCCTGTACCATTATTTCCCTCTGCTCCTTTCTACCACCTGTATTCAATAGTGAATTTAAGAGCAAATGTCAAGGAAAAGAAAACTATACATGTTGATGTCCTACTGTGTGAATAGTTCCCATTTATAACAATTTACTCTTTACAATAGTATATAGTGGAGAATATCATCTCAGTAATCGGGAAGAAACATTTCTGATTCAAAGAACAAAAACAAATACAAAAATAAAAAATAAAACCCATGGAATAAGTTTAAAACATGTGTCTTGTCAGAAGCAAGCATATCACCCCATGTGGTCTAAAGGTTTGCTTTTCAACAGAAACAAACTATCTTTTCGGATGACATGTGATCAGTATAAAAATTAAACTCTCACACAAATAAGGTTAAAGCATCCCTTGATTACCAACTTCACACATACTAAGCACCATCATACAAAATCCCTGCAGGCTGATTTTTCCCAATACTTTTAACTGATATAATAAGTCTCCTTAAGACAATACAGAAAAAAAAACTTCTACATTGATAGGTTTTCAAATACAGTATTTGAAAACAGGGTTTTTGTTTGGTTGGTTGTTGGTGGGTTGGTTTTTTTTGTTGTTGTTTTTTGTTTTTTGTTTTTGTTTTTCTGTCCTGGTATATATCAATTGGGTTCTCCAAAGCTAAGGATGTTTGGAAAGACCATATAGAAACCTACTACATTGTAAGCCAATTTAAAAACTAGAAGGTGTTTGCCATTTCTACTGGTTGTTTACCAGGACTGAATGACTACACTCTATTAGTGAAGATGTCACAAACCTGCATTATAAAATTTGGAGAAATAAAGATGGAACTAAGGAGGACATTTCCACTCTGCTGACTAGCTTTCATGATGTCACATGATATGCAGGTTTCTGGGGGTAAAAGTTATCAGTAGTCTTACATGGTAGGCTTGTAAACTGCAATGCCAATCTGCCCATGAAGTATGTACAATAGTGTCACAACTGTCAGGGAATAACCAACTACTGTCAGCTTGCACATGAGTGCCACTCTATAAGAGGAAATGCATGCCTAGTACTATATACGGGATTTTTAAAAATTCATGGTTGGGATGTCATAGGCCTTAAAACGGAATTTACTTCTCTTGTTCAGCTAAATTTTCATAGTACCAAACTGTCTTCCAAATATTTATGGTTTTATGCATAGATAAATGCTACTCTCAGCCTTGATCAGAAAAGTTTCTCTTTACAGTAAATGACAGTGAATGCAAAGACTCTGTTACTTAAGAAAGTGAGACTATATGCAAGTTGAACAATCATCCCTAAATAGAACATTTAAGAACCTCTTCCAAGGCTTGGGACACACTAAAGAATGAGGGCAGAAAAAAATTTAAGAACTGCAAAGTAGGGAGGGCCAAGAAATGTCATTTTCTGAGCTTGATACAGTCACAGAAAACATGATCCCATAGAAGGTATTATTGCCTGCCCTGGGTTCATACACAGCTTGGCCCATCAGATCAGAGAAGGGCTCATGGAGCTTCAGCCGTCACTGTTGAACTATTGGCTACTGGTGGCTTACATAGGAAACAGTCATTTTCTTTGCTTATATACCCAGTAAAGTGAACCTAAGTTCAATGATAGTTCCAAACCTATGGTCACAGAGACGACTTTGGTTAAAATCCATGAGTCACAAAACCAAACAAAAAGACAAATGTGGAAAACAGACCTGTAGGAATATGGAGTGAGAGAGTGGTCAGAAAGGATAGGATAAGAGTAATTAGTATACATTATATACAATGTGTACTCTGTGTGTATGTATGTGTGTGTGTGTGTTTGTGTGTGCATGTGTGTGTGTGTGTGTGTGTGTGTGTGTGTGTGCATATGTTTGAAGTTTCCAAAGAAGAAGCAATAAAACATTAGGGTTTTCTGGAGAAATAGCATCATAAAATATATACATATATTTACTGGGAGTGAAAAAGTAAATATACTTTATATATTATACATATTTATAGTGTGTGTGTGTGTGTGTGTGTGTGTGTGTATGCGCGTGCGCGCACTTGGGGGCAACTTGTTTTCTAAACTCTGTAGAACTAGGAATGTCAGTCATGTAATTCCTTCTGTGCCTGAAAACCTGAGAACAAGAAGCACCAACGTTGAAGGCAGAGGATGGATGGTCTCTGTCAAACTGGAGGCAAAATCTATGTCACATCAATTTGTTCTATTCACAACCTCAGCAGACTGAAAATACACACACACACACACACACACAGAGAGAGAGAGAGAGAGAGAGAGAGAGAGAGAGAGAGAGAGAGAGAGAGAGAGAGATCTTTACTCAGCTCAGTGATTCAGTGACTCAAAGGCTAGAAATGCCTTCATACTTACACATCAGATTAGCATCCATAGTCCACTTAGATTAATATGTAAAAACAGCCATAAGCCTGCCTTGTAATTTTGTTCCTCAGATTCCACATTCCCACTTCATCTAGCTGTCTTTCACATAACAGAAACAAAGCTGATGATATCCTAGACTAGAATACAACTCTTCAGATGCAGATTGATAAGCTTAATTAACAGCAGACTAGTTAACTTTCTTAATTGCATGTGACTTTAAACTACTGTGTTGAGGTTATCACCTGAAACTCAATCTTTCATGCATTGCCTAGCAAATGTGCCGTGTTGTTGCTCCTAATGAGTTTGAAGTCAATGGAATCTCCTGTTTATCAGATCATCTCCCTTCCATATTTGTACACCTGTTTACTTAATTGTGTATCCTGGACATTTATTTCTTTCACGTTCCTGTTTTCCTCATGCAACACAAACCTGTCAAAATTAATCTGAATCAGTTCCATCATCACATAGCTGCCAGATGAGGTGAAGTTGCATCAAGCACCTTCACCTCCCATGTCTTTAGGTCACTCATAAAAATGGCAGGCATATCAAAACAAGATTACAGCCCTCTTGCTAAATATAATTCCATTAATCAACTCTCATTGTGTACCAAGCAGGAGTGTAATATGTAAAAATTGCATTGATATTTTAAATTATCCCAAATGTCTCTGTCTTTCACAACAATTATAGCATGTAAAGCTAAGTGTATACAGTAATTTCATGCAAGATGATAAACAGGACCACATTTTTATCATAATTATGTATTCATGATGATGTACATTAAAAATACTTCCCAGGAACATCACAGAGCTGTGGTCTTTCTCTTACCTTAGAGTGAAGCTAATTACATTTAAGTAAAAACTAAATTTGAGTGTATAAAATTCATACGATGGACAAATTTGGAAAAAAAAAAACCATGAATGTTCTATGCAAGCAACTGAAGTCATGAAGAGCCCATCATAGAGTTCTATAGCTTGCAATATTTAAGTAAATGGTGCAGCCCTCATAAAGCCATTATAGAGAGCACATGGAAGAAAGCACAAAATGTCTTATAGAACACATGGTCATGATCCTCATTCAGTAAGTTTAAAAAAAAATGAGGGAAATTTTTCACATAACTTTATTTCTCTTCTGTAAAACTCTAGTTTCCAAGAAGTCAACACCTGTTACTGATCCTTCATAAAAGTAGGTAGAGGTAAAAGAGACCCACAGAAATATACCTTCAGTGTTTGTTTCCTGACATCCTACAAACTGTGTGATACTTTCCTATGTGTTTATGCAGAGCCATAAACTTGAGTCTGTGGTTTCTCTAATGTGTTTTTGCACCCATTATAAATATCAGGACAATCAATATGAGGGCTCATCCCTGGGATGGGATAATTCTCCTTTGGGAGGCATTAATACCTTACAGTTCTTTGTCTGGAGGTAAGACCTTTAAGATTTTTCTTTGTTACCATCCTCTTAAAATTGTCCCATCCCCTTTCCACAATGTTCCTTGCACAGTAGATGCAGGACCTGTGATGTAGATGTATCCACT
Source organism: Montemys delectorum (assembly GCA_019843815.1). NCBI lineage: Eukaryota > Metazoa > Chordata > Mammalia > Rodentia > Muridae > Montemys > Montemys delectorum. The sequence goes on from JADRCD010116829.1 coordinate 9,149, forward strand.
GGGGCTGAGATCCCCACAATCTGTTGATCTCTGCATTGTGTCCAATTGTGACTTTATCTGATGGAACCCATGTGATGACAAGTGAGAGCTACACTTATCTATAGGTATTAGGATAAGATTTAGAATGTAGTAAGCAATTATGATGGTCTAGCAGAATTATAATAGTAGTTCTTTTGTAAAGGTCAGTAAGCTCAAGAGCACTGAGAAACTCACTAGATTTCCAGTACCATGTTCAATGTAGAGTGCTTAGCCTTGAACCATATACATACCACCAACAAATTTAAATATATCTATGCATGCACATATATATTCATATGCAATAATATATGTGTGTGTACATATACATATATACAATCAAAGGAAAGGATATTATTAACTTGAGAGTGAAGGGCATGGGAGGGGCATGAGAGAAGGTAGCTGATGGGAGCTAGAGGGAAGAAAGAAAGGGAAATTGTGTGTTTCTATTTCTGTTTGAAATATTTTCAATGTAACATTATGAGATTTAATAATGTGAATTTCTGTGAAAATATGAAGCCCATCAATCAAATAATTCTAGTAAAATACTTCTATCACCCTTTAAAAAAAAGAAGAAGAAAGAGAAGAAGTATGGGCACTGCCTATCACTAGCTTCAGTAATCCCTAATTCCTTCCAGATTCCCAGCAATAGCCCTTAAACATCACAAACGGAATTTAGTATTGCTGTAGCATGTACATATTTCAGTTGACCCTATAGACTTGAATTAATGTAGACCATCTGCATGTTCTCTTGATCAGTCAACAAACATGTTGTACATTCACCAAGTGTTAAGCAATATGTTTAAAATTATTTCCTTTTGGGAACTCAAAGTTCTGCAAAGACAGAGATAATATAAATAAATACATATTTATTTACTTCATGACAAGAGAAACAAACTACCTTTGAACTGCTTTTAACTCCATACATGCATATAATTTTTTGATCACATTCAGCCTCCATTCCCACCTCTCTAATTCCTTTGCTATGTCCAGTACCATAAATTGAGAAAATATCCTGTGCCTGGGTAGATGATAGGCCTAACAGGAGAACCTATTACAATTATTCTGCTAAGTGGACATGGTATTAAACTGCCCCCTAGTTCTTATCTCTATACTAGTGCATCACTCAACCCTCACCAAAGAAGCTTTTTCTAGTAGATAATGATTAATACAGATAAAATTAAAGACCGTAGAATGCCTAAATTGGACACCACTACCACACTTTCCCCTCCAAGGCTCAGGAGTCATCGTGAAAGAGGTGGTAGAAAGACTATAGGATCTACATTCAGTGGATGACTGCAATAAAACAGCTGTTTCCAGTCATGACAAGGCCATTACACACAGGAACTCACAATGGCAGTGACTTCATGCCCAAGGCCCAGGATAGATCAGCCAGATAAAATCCATCCTAGATAAGATCACCACAAAGTCCTAGCTCTAGCTGAGGAGATAGTGGTAGTTGATAGTTGCTGGGAAGGAACTGCTGTTTTCTTCAGGGATGTGGGTACTGAGAGAATACTCATGATTTAGTAAATTGTCCCATACCAACATGTGTACAGTAGCCCTAAAAAGTCTACAGTTGCTTTGTTTTAGGTGTGCTGTTTTAAAAGGTAGACATATATGAGCTGGCTTTGAAAGGCTGTCTGTGATTCACTAAAAAAAGAAGTGTGCCTACACAAGAATTAATAAGCTTAGCATTCTGAAAACAAGAACAACTTTGGTACCACAAATTCAAAGGGCATGAGGGAAACTTAAGGAGGTGAAGGAAGAACTCAGTCTTATAAATCACAGAGAATGAAGAGAAATGTGAAGCAGGAAAGATAGCTCAGTAGTTAAGAGCACCAATTTTTTTTTAATCATACAATTCTTTATTAACATCCCAACAGTTTCATAACAGGATGTTAAAAACTTGCTTGCAGATGAAGAAAGATCAATCCACATTAACATGCTCTTTGCCAAGGAACTGTGAGCACACTGAATAACAGTAACATTTGATTATAATTGATTACAATTGATAACAATTGATTACACAAGCTTCCTCTACTTTCAGCAAAGCTCTTTGTCTCTTACCAGTTAGTTTGTATCTCCCTTAACAATATCTAACAAAGGTTTAAGTCCTCCTGCGTTGAGTTTAAAGTGAGGTCTTAGCGAATAAACATCTCCTGGAAGCTTTTAAAATTAATTTGAACTAAATAAATCATCTTTTCTTTCTTGAATTTCTGTACCACAACCCTTTTTAAGGTAAAACTGAGGCCCCAAATATTGAAAAAGATATTGCCTCTGAAACTTTTCTCGAGTAACAACTACTCAAAAAATTTCAAGCTCATTGTGTAAGAGCAAAGGTAATAAAATGTCTTTTTGGAGGGATTAGATAATAAACAACATACACTGAAAAATTCAAAGTCCTAGCTTCCTGTACTGAAGCATGGACAAAGCAGAAGAAGAAAGATGAATCCACTATAATATATTCTTTGCCAAAGAATTGTTGTGAACACATTGAGTAAAAGTAACATTTGATTTTAATTGATTACAATTGATAACAATTGATGTATATATGTATGTAAGGCTATTAACCTTTTTTACTTAAGTTTTATTGCATTATGATGAGAAAAATACACAATTTCAATTTATCTGAATTTGTAAACATTTAAAAACATATTTTAAGTAAATAGAATTAAATCATATTCTTGTTTCCCTTTTGTACCCCAACTCCTCCCACAGACTCCCCTATTAATACATATAATACCTTTTTTGTCATATTCTTTAAACTTTATAAAATATTATAACAATAAAAATTAGTATTATAAAAGTTGTTTGATATAAAACAACAGTTTAACAGTCTTATGTTGATATTTGTCTACAGCAATACTGAAAATACATATGTTTTCTCAATATAAATTTTAAATAACTCCAAACAAATTAACTGTATATTTTAAAATAATATATCACTACTAGTATTTTCTTAAATGGACATAAATATGTAAAGTCTTTTTGTTTGTTTATTTGTTTTGTATTTAGTAGTGCTTAAAATCTGGCTCTTACTGTGGTACAAGCCCAAAATAGGAACAATTTTTAGACATTGGATTTTGTTGTAATAAGGCTGTACTTCAATGACCCTCATATCATCAAAGAATTTCACCTCCATCTTACCTGAGCTGAGAGTTGACAGTTCTGCTGCACCAAGGAATGAATTGTAGCCATGATTTATGAATACAATCTTCCTGCTATGGTCAAAGCTATTTGACTTGAGTGAGTGACTTTATTCTTAGCCCACAGAGAACAGGTTACATTCATTTAAGAAATGGTCAATGTATTAAGATGGTCTATCCATAAAATCATTCACCAACTGTTTCAATGAACAATGGTTCTGCTTGGAGGGTGTCACAGACATTAGGTGAGAGTAAGGATCTGGTTCATTGGCTGTGATAATTTGGAAAAGGATTCATCTCAGAGAAAGAGTAAGTTCTAGAGTCCTCTTCTTCAAATTTGATACAATAGTTACAAACAACAATCAAAGCATTCAGTCTAACTCTTTGTTGTTCTCTTACAAGCCACCTCCCAATTTAATTGTCTACATTTCTTTTGGGTGTATAAATACTTTTGAAATATATAAGCTGTTCTGAAAACCATAGTATAGTGTAAAAACATGAAATAAACAATACTACTAATAGAAAGACTGAGATAGGAGAAGCATGATTTCAAGACCCTTATGTTGTACACAGCAAGACACTGTCATGTATAAGCAAGCTGAAAGTATACATAGACTGTAAAATATTGGACCTATTTCCCCAATTACCAAATAAGAGAGATCATTGGATGACAGTCAAGAAATTTCTAGAGCTTCCGAGTTACAGAGCTGGATCAGCGACCATCTCTGCTCCCTCCCTGCTAGGGGAGAGCTTCCCTCCAGGGCAGACTTCAGCCCAAGGACTCAGGTGAGAGCCACCATTTTCTCTCTGGGGTCTTGCTAAGGCAGGACCACCCAGGAGGCATGGGCCTCAGGAATTGCAGGGGAGTTGCAGCACTGCAGGGACTGGCGTCTCTCAGCTTCTGAGCTACACAGCTGGATCAGCAACCATCTCGGCCCCCTCCCAGCTAGGGGAGAACTTCCCTCCAAGGCAGACATCAGCCCAAGGACTCAGGCAAGACCAGCTGGGAGGCAAAGACCTCAGGAGTGGAAGGGGAGTTGCAGGACAGCAAGAAAAGGTCAAGCTCTAAGACACCAAGAACTTCTAACACCAGAGATCAAGAGATGGCAAAAGGCAAATGCAAGAATCCTAC